>PVIJ01006568.1:0-78599 GCA_004024925.1 Scalopus aquaticus
CAGCCTCTCGATCCGCCAGAAGTTTCAGTTCAGATGCCACTTGGGAAGCTTTTGTGCCCCCGAGGATGCTGCCCGCCCTAAACAGGCTGCTGTTGCTCCAGCCTGGCAGACAGCAGCCGCCGTGGAGCAGGGGTTGGACGCTCCGACTTGGGCCACCGGCGCCCCCGCCCCGGCCCCCAGTTCCTTGCAGCTGGCAAAGTCCCGCCTCTTCAAGGCCGGCTCCAATGCCACTGCCCTGGGGTCAGCCTGGGGTGCTCCCTCAGCTGGTGGGGGCCCTGCATTCTCCTGCCCAGGACTTGGCCCCTTGAGTCCACATGGCACTTGGGGGTTCACCTGCCAGTTCCTCTGCTGCTGGGGTGCCCCTCTGAGGCAGGGAGGGGTCATTTATTCCGTCCGTGCCCCCAGGCTGGTGCCCTCTCTTCACAGCTCTGCTACTGCGCACCACGGAGCGGAGAGGCGGGTCTCCCCCAGACCGCCCCCACCAGCACGGCGCTGCAGGGTCATCGCCTGTGGTCACTCCTGCCCCGGCTCGCTGGCCCTTCCGCAGCTGCTTGCGCTGTGGCCACACCTTCCTCCTCAGTAACCCCTCTGTCCTCGGCGACACGCTGGCCCCACTCCCACCGCCGCCTCGGGTGCCCCATGGCAGACTCAACTCAGGCGGGCGGGGCCCGGGTGTGCGGCTCCTCCGCGCTCCCCCATCGGCACACCCTGGCACACCCTGCAGCGCCCTCCCGAGCCCTGCCTCCACGGAGACCCAGCTGCCTTCTGACACCTGCTCTGGGGTGTTGGAGGCCCCCGGATTCAGGGCTCTGCCAGCCCTAAACCAAATGCATCAGTTTCCCTGGGCCCCTCACCTCCCTCATCTCCCACCTCCCTCGCCTCCCCCACGGCACCCAAGCAGCCCCAGGCCCAGCCGTTCCCCACCCACACATCCTCAGACCCCCACTTCCAGCTCTTCTTGGACAGTCCCCCCCCGGAGGTCACCCCTCACGGCTGGACAGTGCCGGGCCACGCTCCACACGGCCGGGAGTGAGGGTCCCGACTCGGCTTCCCCAGTCCTGCCCCGCTCCCGGCCCGGGGCTGAGCCGGCGCCCGGCCTGGCATTCGGGGCCCGTCGATCTGATGCCAGGGCAGCTCCTGCCGACGCCCTGCCCCGGCCACCTCAGCCCACTCAGTGCCTTCCTTCCGCTTCTCGGGGGTGCCAGGCCCCTCGCCTTGGGGTCTTCACAGTGAGATGACCGCCCTGCCCGAGACACGGCTGCTTCTCCTGGCCCGGCCACCGTCCATGCTGGCTCCCCAGCCTGAGGGAGGGGCCAGCAGGCCCCGCCGATCGCCCTTCTCTTCCCCCAGTGCCCCTCTTAGCTCTGCGCAGGGAAACCACCCAGCTGATACCCACTGGGCGGAAACTGGACGCTGAAACCCAGCAGGGGAGGACCCTGTTTGCCAAGCCTGGGGCAGGGCGCCTCAATAAACAGCCCTCCAGAGGACAGGCCGATGAACAAAGGCGTGATTGAATGGGGATGGGACTGGGGGGGCTTCTGCTTAGGCCCAGTTGTGGGGTTCCATGTTTCTGGGCCAGGCCTCATCTGCCTCCACTGATGTCCTTGGGCAGCATTTTGAGAGCAGAATCAGATGCCCGAAACCTACCCCCGTTAGCGTCTTACAGATGGGGGAACTGAGTCCCAAAGACCTGCCCTAGACTAGAGAGCAGGTCAGTGGCAGAGCCGGGGTTTGAACCCAGGAATGTGTGATTCTCAAAGAGCCTAGTCCCTGGCCACCCAGCCAGGCCAAGCAGGAGGAGGGACACAGGGAAGATGGCTGCTGGCTCTGGGCTCTTCTCTCAGCCTGCTTTCCCCAGGGACCTGGCTGTAGATGCCGGTCGGGAGCCTCAGAGACCCTGCAGACGAGGACCTCAAGTTCACAAGGCCAGACGGAGAACGTCCGTGCTCATGAAATGGGCTGAGCGCAGACAGGAGGAGGAGGGACCGGCGCCTGAGAGCAGGTGGCTTGCAGTCATCCCATTCAACAGACAGAAATGGAAGCACCACCCAAAGAAACAGACCTACCTGTGGGCCCCAGCTGGCCTTCAGCCCCGAGTTTTGGACCTCGACGGGCAGGCCTGCAGCTTTCTGCAGGAGGTGGCCTCCACAGGGAAGAGTCACAACCTCCCTGTCTCACGGGGGCCCTGGGGAGGCCTTGTAAATTGCAAAGGGATGAGACAGAGGTGCCCCCAAGTGTGGGGAGCCTCAGGTAAAAGCCCCCTTCATCTTGGAAAGAAGCTGCAGGCACCAGGACAGGAAGATGCTCTGGTCTCAGAAGCGTCTACGTCTCCCATGTCTTACCTTTGACCAGGGTGTGTTTGTCTGTCGGGGAGGAACGGGCCAGCACCCGAAGCTTTGGCCAGATCTTGTCGATTCGCTCCTGCTCAATCTGGAAAGGAACGGCAGGGGGGAAGGTTGGTGGTGCGGGCGAGGGGGAAACCGAGCCTCAGAGAGGGGAGGGGGCTTGCCCAGCGTGATCGGTCCCTCAGATGCTACTGAAGCGCACAAACTGGCGTCAGTGGGACCAGCAGCCCCTGTGCTTCCCCAGCTCGTCCTGCGGAGGACCCGCACGCACCTCTCCTTTCTCGTTGCGGATCCTTCGGTTGAACTCCTTGCCTTCAAGGCACAGGAAGTCCTCCCCGGGGTGGATGATGCCACACTTGATGGCGATGGCCCGGGCTGTGTTGATGTTGTCTCCGGTCACCATGCGGACAGTGATGCCTGCCCTCTGGCACTTGCGGATGGCTTCTGGGACCTGGGCAGGAGGTAGAAGCCATGGGTGGGTGTCACTTCCGGCAGGCCCTCCCTACCCCCTGGGATCTGAACGAGCCCTGCTCAGAGGCAGCCCCACTGTGAGGGGCGGAGATGTGAGATATTGAGGTAAGGCATATGAGCCATTTCCTCCCTGCCTGTGCCAGTGGCAGACATTGCTAATCCATCACAGCATCCTTGATTAAACCCACTGTGGTCTCAGAATTGCCTGAGTCCCAGGCAGCCACCACCTATCAACCACCACAGCCCATTTTTCTCCAGAGACAAAACCACGGCTATCCTGACCTGACTAAGGGTTTTGAAGAAGACTCCCCATAAATAGCCCCTCAGATCAGCCGGGGCGACAGTGTGGAGCACACAGCTATGGCACAGGACTTGCTTTATCCACACATGTTTCCTGCAGACTCAGAGATGTCTGTTCCTGTCCTGGGGGGTGGGGGACTGCACTGGAGGACATTTTATTTAGAGAATGTGACAGTGGCTTAGAATAAGCGCAAGGGATCATGTTTCATGTAAAATATGACATTTCCCTGAGAGAGAGGAGAGATGATGCCTCTTCCCTCTGTGATGACAGACTGACATATGGGCCTCTCAGACCAGACAAAGCCTGTCAATCAGAAGTCTGCAAGGCCCTGGGACCCAGTGATTAGGGCCTGAAAACCTAGCCTGGAGCTACTGCCGCCCTCGACACACAGCACAGATCAACCAACAAGTGATTCCTACCTGTGGGCAGTGACAAGTGGTAAGATTAATAAAGTGGTATTTGCCATTTGCTGCAAAGCACCTCTGAGTGGGAGAGGATGTCAAGGACACAAACCCCAATTGTACCAAAAGACCAAGGCACTTGAGACTCTTGGGCCTACACTACCCCCCTCCCCACCCCTCCCCACATCTTAGCACTGGGGAGCTCACTCCTGCCCTGCCCTGCCAGCCTCTGCAGAGAGAATCTGAAGAAAGCAATGGGCTGAACTTTGCCCCCCAATATGTTGAAGTCCAGCCCCCACTACCTACGAATGTCACCCACTTGGACATGGCGTCTTCATAGGGGTGGTCAAGTTAAGAGGAGGTCCCTAGGGTGGGCCCTCATCTAGGGTGACCAGTGCCCTCATGAAGAGGGAAATTTGGACATGCACATGGAGGGAAGGCCATAGAAACGCATTTTCGCTACGCCAAGGAACGCCGAGGCTCTCCAGCCAACGCCCGGGAGGCCGGGTCGTCCCTCGTGGCCTCAGGAGGAACCGGCCCTGCTGACACTTTGATCTGGAACTTGCAGCCTCTGGAACCACGAGAGAGCACGTGGTGCAGCCTGTCCAGGCTGTTTTGGACGCAGCCCCGGGAACCGAGTACAGAGTCAGGAGGCTGGTCCAAGCACTGTGGCCGACGGGCTGCTGGTCCCCTGTGCCCACAGGAATTCAAGGACGAGGGCTGGTCCTCGCACACCACCTCCCGTTCCTTGGGGCCAGACCATCACCGCCTCAAGCGGGGGTGTCAGTCCAGCCCCCCCCCAGCCTCCCTGCCTCTGGCCTGGCCCTTCTTCCCCTGCTCTGACAGCCAGCTCCCCTGCCGAGCCGCCCGTGAAGAAAGCCAGACTCCCGAGCATGCTCACTTCGAGCGAGGTCCGTGCTGCGGGGGCCAGGGCAGGACCCCCACTCCCGCCCCAGCTGCCGGCGTGTCCAGGAGCCCGCTCTGCGGTGCCTGGATGTCCCCGTCGCCGAGGCGCGAGGACAAGGCTGGCTGACCACGGCTCTCCTGGCTGTGTCTCCAGGGTCTGGGGAGCAGCCGTCGGTGGCCACGCAGGTGGGGGCCGCGTGAGCCGGGGCCCCCCGAGCCACAGCAGTGCCCACACAGGCCAACGGGACCTCTCAGAGGGAGCTGGAGGGAGGGGCAGGGGATGTCCTGGATCCGCCAACATAGTTTACCAGGGTCCCTGCACGGCGCCCCTGGGTGCCGCCCCCACTCTCTCCTGGCCCAGAGCACGGGAAGAGCCACTGTTCCTTCGGAGACACGCCCTGTCTGTCCCTGTCTGAAACAAGGGATCGGTTTCGAAGACGCTCGAGGTCGTGGTGCTGGAAGGGACTTCGGGCCCTGACTGCTGGTGCCCGGATCTCCTCCCGGGAGTCTCCGGCAGGCTGTCAGGCAGCCTCTGACTGCACGCCTCTGCTCTCGGGGGCCTCCTTCCCGCCAAGGCCGGCTGCTCCTCAGCGAACAATACTGTGTTCTTTCCCAGAGCCGCTCTTTTTCCAGATGAGAGAGGTTATTCTGGCTCAGGCCTGTGGCTTTGCACGGAGCAGGGGCTCTGGTAAGGATCGTGCAGACGGCTCTGGGGACACAGAGCAGGGCCTCCTGTCTTGCTGCCTGCCCTGCCCTCCAGCAGATGCCTCGCCAGGCGCTGGGCTCGGCGGCACCGGGGAGAGCTCCCTGCGGCGTCACCAGGAGGCGTTCAGGGTCCCTCGAAGCTTCACCCTGGTGCGTGACCTTACACTTAGCGGGGCGAATGGGTCAGGGATCTGCTCTGCAAGCCCCCTCGGGCCCTTCTCTCCCGCACCCCACTGGGACGGCGCGTGCCCAGCCCGCCCTTCCGACCTCCGTGCCCGAGCCTGGGCCACCTCCTCGCCCATCTCTGCCAAGTCCTTCCCATCTCTCACGTGAGATGCTCTCTACCACGAAGCCATTCTGGGTGCCCCCGCCCTGGGGCACCCCCTCAGCGGCCCTCAGGACGCGGTTGCTGGCTTGTCCCCTTACACTGCAAATGGTCACGGAATGCCCAGCCGCTCTGGGCGCCGCGCCGGCGACGGCCGAGGCTCGAGCCTCAGAGGCATCGATCTGGCTGAGAAACTCCCCACGTAGCGCGAAGAGCTGCGAGATTAAAAAAAACAACTTCTTCTTTCGCTAAAATTATCCTCAATAGTCTTCCGCTGAGGAAAAAAGCCAGGAAATGGGCGCTTCCTGTTTTCATTAAATATGGGCTTTTAAACATCTGTTGTTTCTGGTGACAGTCGTTGTCTGTGCCCCCAAAGACACCGAACACTCCCGGATAACCCGGCAGATCTCAGACCCCGGCGCTGCCGACGGCCGCTCCCCGTGCCCAGGAGCAGCTGCCCGCAGGCCTGAGGCCGGGTGTGGGCAGGGCCTGTGTCCACCTGCTCTGCCTTTGTTTCCTGGAGGAGGAAGCCGCGAGCAGACGTCCCCCTTGGCCACCCCTAAAAGCCCCCCGTTAGGCCCCCCAGCGGCATCATCCTGCAAGGAGTCCGCCTTGCTGGCTCGGGGCCTCCGAGGCAGAGCAGACACCCTGTGGAACGTCAAGCACAGAACGGCCCCCCCGCCTCTCATCACACCCGCCTCAGCACAGCAGAGCCCACACCCTCTGGTGCCACCTGGGTCCGGCCTGCCTCGGTCCCACGAGCCTACTCGGTCGGGCAGGCCTCTCCCTTGGACCCCTCCCCTTTCCTTGCCAACAAAATGCTGCCCCCCACCCCGGAGGAGAAAGATCTGAGAGCCTGAGCGCCCCTTCTCCTCTCTGGCCACCGAATAGCTTGTACTTTGCTCCCGCACCCGGTGTCCGGGGAATTATTTATGCCAAGTGGGAAAAGAATCGGAATTTCCCTAACACCTTGACACACAAGACCCCAGCGGAGTCTTCCTGGGCAACTGCAGAATGGACCTGAACAACCTTGTTTGGCCCGAGAGGTGGTCCGGGCACAGGCTGTCACTCGGGAGAGCTTGACAAAAATACACTCATGCAGAGGAAGTCGCTTCCTGAAGGTCACCCACAAAACTTGTGACAGCGGCTGACTCTGTGACAGGAACAGGGGCCGGCATGAGGGGCCTTAATCGCCTGTGCTGTTTCAGGCTCAGGGTGTGTGTGTGTGTGTGTCTATGCGTGTGTGTGTGTGCGTGTGTGTGCGCATGCGTGCACGCACGTGTGCATGTACATCTGATGGGCACCAGGCACGGTGCTGGAAGACTGGGGTTCGACTTCTCATCCATTCCCCTTCTCACTCATTCATTCCATAAACAACTCCATAGCACCTTCCGCCCGGGTTCTGTGTTGGGGCTATTAATTCAGAGTAACAGACCGACTGGGTAGAGGACCCGCATTTGTGGGTCACCCACCTTGTGCTGGACATTCTGCCAGGGCTTGATTGTGTGAGATCTGATGTGTGTGTGTCTGAGGATACAATTATTTTCCCCAGTGGACAGATGAGGAATCAGAGGCTCAGAGAGGTTATGTAAGTGGCTGGAGGACACACAGCCAGGAACGCTGGGCTCAGGGTCCCAGGTCCGTCTGATGCTGGGCTCACACTCTTGACCTCTCTCCTTGCTGCCTACACATGAAAGTACATGGCTGTGCCCTTCTAGTTTCACTGGTCATTGAGGTGCATGATCTTACCACATTGGGGCAGGAATGGTTTGTCTATCCCCTTTCACTTGCGGGGGCAGGGGGTGCCACTAGGGGAGGGACTGGCTAGAGGGTCCCAGAAAATGACTTCAGGGCATGTGGGCCACACAAGTTACCCAGTGGAGGCAGGGAGCCCGAGGGGCGTGGTGACCGAAAGCCACAGCCAAGGTCAATCCGGACCCAGCCGGCCCGGCCCGAAGTCAGGTCTGGGCCCAGCAGCTGCGTCCCCTGCAGGGGTGCGGACCGACCCCTGCTGCTCCCTGCGCCCTGTCCTGAGTCCACTGGTTCTGCCCGCCCACAGCAGGCTCCCCAGCCAGCAGGCCGCACAGGTCTCACTTCCCCTGACCCCACAAATCCCCAGCACTGCATTCTCGGCCTTCTCCCCTGCAGGTCTCTCTGAAGACCTACTGTGAGCTGAGCGCCCCAGGAGATGCACTTGTTGTGTCACCTCCCTCATTTGTTTGGGGGTGCTGTCACCCCTTCCCCTCTGATAGGTGATCTGCTCTCCAGTGAACTTTCTAGCTGTTTCCCCTGGAGCCCCGATAAAGGTAGGCTGTCAGCCGCGGTGTACCTGCCAGCAGAGCGCCAAATGCCAATGGGGACATCAAAGGGGCTTTCCTGAGCTCAGGCACCTTGGCCTTGACCTTGGCGACTCCTCTGCAGGGGCCCTGGAATCTAGGCCCTGGATCCTGGCTCCGGTGGCGCAGGGGGCTCTTAAGGCGGGGTGGTATCCGCGCCTGTGCCTGGGGTGGGAGTGGGGGTGCAGGAAGGCCTGCGGGGGCTTCAGGTGGCCCCAGAGCAGAGCAACACCTGCCGGTCACTTGACTGCAGCGAGCATGGCCTTCGCTGGCCTTGTGAATCTGGAGCGGGTAGAGAGAAGACTCACAGGCTTTGCGGGGGGCCCGAGGCTCCGAGAAATGGGGCGACTGTATCAGGTCCCGCTGTACGCCGGGCCCACCTTGCCCTCGTCCAGCTGCCAGCCCCAGGGGCCTACCTCGGGCCGCACAGGGTCCTCGATGCCCACCACGCAGATGCAGGTGAGGTCACTGAGGATGTCGTTCTCGTTGTCCCAGTCGGGCTCGGGGCTACTGGGGAAGTCCCGGTACGCCACGCAGATGGTGCGGAGCCCGTCGCAGGCCATGGGCTCGATCACCTTCTTCACCATCTCGTCACGGTCGCGGGGCCGGAAGACCCGGGGCTCACCTGCCCCGTTGAGGATTTTGCAGCACCTGGGGTAGTTGGGAAGGAAACAGGTCAGGTGCAGCCTGGCCGGCTGGGAGCGGCCTCCCCCTGCCCAGCGAGGCTTGGCTGGCTGTGGCTGGCTACCCAGGGCCCCCTCAGGCCATCTTTCATAACACTGAAGGGCTGGCCCAGGCGCCTGGGCTCCAGAGAGGGAGGAAATCAGGACAGGCCAGTAGAAACCAGGCAGCCTTGCTGTAGTATCTGCCCCGGGCCACCCAGCAGAGGCAGGTCTATTTGATCTATTTTAGATTCACAAGATTTCATCTGAAAAAATGGTTCCACAGCTAAAATGGTTTTCAAAGGGCAAAGAACCTAGGCTAATGGTTCCTGATCCTACTTGCACATTGGATTGACATGGGGAGCCCCGAATACACCCCCAGGTGCAAGCCCCACTCGAGGTTCCAATTCGATTTGTCTGGGGTGAGTCAAGGACTCAGCGGATGCTTTAAAAGCTCCCCAAAGTGATTTCATTGCGTCATCAGAGTTGAGAATCCCTGGAGTAGACCAATCCCTCCAGGTACCAGTGGGGAAACTGAGGCCCAGAGAGGGCAAGTGGTTTGCTTAGTTTTCCAGGCTTCTTTTGGCACCTGGAGTCAGACAAGAGTGGTAACAATGAACCAAGTCTGCCAAGGGATGTGAAGTAAGAGAGACCTAAGAGTGATAATGGGCAGAACTTCCAGGGGTCCAGTGACTGAGGGAGGAGGAGAGCGAGGACCGAGCAGAAATTTTTAGGAGGAAGCAGCACCAGGTCTTGCTGTGGATGCCTTCAGGGTCCCCTGTGCCTCCGCCCGGGCACCCCAGGCCTGCACCCCCGGCACGGAGCCCATGCTTACTTCTTGAGCACGATCTCGGACGCGCCCTTGCTGTACATGCGGAAGCCCCCGTCCGGCAGCTTGAGGACCGTGCTCATGGACTTGCGCACGGAGTTGAAGGTGTACACCTTGTACAGCTTCTCTTCGGGCATCTGGGTGCGCACGGGCTCGTAGTCCTGCTTCAGGTCCAGCACGAAGCCCAGCAGGCCGCACTCGGTCTTGTTACCCACCTGCCTGGGCAGCGCGCCCTCCTTCTCGGGGGGCTGTGGAGAGAGCAGGGCAGGCTCACAGCGGCTGCTCCTGGTGGTCTGGGGGATTGCGGGGGGCTGGTGCCACCCTCGGGTCTCTGCCTCCCACACCCCATCCTGGCTCCGGGGTTATGCAAGATCAGCTTTTAAAACTCTTGAATAATTTCCAACATAAAAACACAATGGGGAAGAATGAAAGAAACAGCTGTGTACCAGCCACGCGGCTTCGTGGAAGTTAGCATTGTGCCAGAGGTTTCTTTCTTTTTTTTAAAAAGATTTATTTATTTATGCACACAAGCTGGGGTGCAGGCCAGAGGTGTGGGGCGGCGAGAGGGTTCACCAGAGACAGAGTGGGGAGCAGAACAGGCAGATCGACGGAAATACACTGCTGAGGGGAGCAGCGGGTGAGGCAGGAGAGGTCTGCCCCCCCATGTGGGAATCTCCCCTTCCCAGCATTGAACTCGCGTCGCCGCTGCCGACAGCTCCACAGTGCAGCGTTTAACCGTTGCGCCACCAGGGAGGCCGCAGAGTTTTCTTTTTTAAGAAGGAAAACCTGACAGATAAAATTGAACCTTGCTGGGTATCCCTCTCCATTTGCATAACCCACCCCTTGGCCCAGAAAAAACTTTTGCCTTTCATTTGTCATTAACCATCATCCTCTGTGTGTCTTAACTCCTCCACCCCCATTTTGGTGTCTCCTGTTCTTTAATCTCTTTATCTGTATATATGGAGTGAAGTACACATTAGTATCGGTAAGTCTTCTCCAAAATTTAGAAATAAAATACATAGATCAAGCTGGATTAGAATTGCTGGGGTTTTGTTTTCTTTCATGTGTTAACTTTTTATTTTGAGCAGTTCCAGAGTCACAGGCAAGAAGAAATATTACATAGAGATGTGACGTGCCCTTACTCCAGTTATCTTAGTGCTCACTTCTTGAATGACTGCGGCACGACAGTGATCAATCAAACCCACCACATTCAGATGGCACAGGCTTTCCATCCTTCCCCTGCGTGTGTGCACGTGTGTGTGTTGAGTTCTCTGCAATGGCATCAAACGTGAATTCTGGTGACCACCACCAAAATACACATTCCATAACCAGGGTCCCTTTTAGAGCTGCCGTTACCTCCCTGTCCTTGGCACCCACTTACCTGCTCCCCATCTCCATAATTTTGCACATCTTCTAAATGGGACCACGTGGTAAGCAACTTTTGGGTTTCTTTCAACTCGGTCCAACCCCCTTGAGAACCAGGCAAATTGTTGCATGTGTCAATAGTTTATTCCTTTTACATAGCTGAGTAGTGTGAATGGAACGTCCCTTGGGATCTCAATTTGGGCTGAACCAAATGGAACTACTCATTTTTGTGTGTCAATGTGGTCAAACACGGGCGATTTCGCGGAGTTTAATCTAAGGTAGGTGTGTGTGACGGCAGTGCTGCACTGGCTTGCATGTTGAAACCCTCATGCGAGAAGACTATGAATTCTTCTATAACTTGCTTTACTCATAAAACACTAATGTTGTGGGAATTACCTGTGTTTATAACACTGGTTTGTTCCTTTTAAACTGCTCTATAGACTGTTCTACGAACAAACCACGATGCATTTTTGCATTCCCCTGCAACGCCCCCTCCCTCTCTCTGCTTATTCAAGTCCTTCATCACCTGCTAAGGGCTGGCCCATTGCCAGGTGCTGGGCTGCATGAACCACAAGCCCTGGTTCGAGACTTGCAGTGCAGTCCTTCCCATTCCCCTGGCACCTGCTGCCTCCTTCAGCACTGCTCAAACCTGAGCTGCTTCTTGTCTCTGTGCCTTCACCCTATTGCTCCCTCCTTTTCCCTGCCAGGAAAACGCCTCCTTTTCCACAGCTTTTATGTAGCTTTCAGGACCTGTTCAAATACCTCCTTGTCTTTGAAATTTGCTTCATGGGTCCAGGGCTTGCTCTGGGTTCTCAGGGCCCAGCACACAGTTGGCACTTACTGTTTGCTGGATGGCTCAGTGTAGACCCGTCTGGCGGGGGAGGCACAGGTTAACAGGCGAGAGCAAGATGCATTCATATGAATGCTGTGGGGTGACTGGCCAGAAACCGTGGGAAGTTCCTGTTTGCAGATAAACACACCTCTATTCTCCCCCCACCCCTGCAGGCATGCACAAACCAGACCTCTTTGGTAAAGCTGGTATGCAAAACCCAAACTCTAGAGAGATGCTAAAGAGGGATAAATACCCGTAGACCTGACTGTCACCCCCACGAGCAGCTTTTCTGGGTTTCAGGCCAGTTCTGCACATCACCTCCTGCCTCACCCGCTGCCTCTCTCATATTGCTCAAAAAAGCAGCAGGAGCAAGAAGGAGGGAGACTCTAGAACATTCCAGCATGGCAGTTGGCTCTGCAGGGGACTGGACAGCCCTGGACATGCTCCTGGTCTACTCCTCCAGGAGCCAGCCCGAGCCCCAGGAAGTCAGGGGCATCGATAACTCAGCAGTCTGAGACCTAGGAGGTCATAGGAAGGGCAGAGCCGGAGATGCTAAGGCCTCAGTTTCCCCATCTGTAAGACAGAGCAGTTGATCTCCCTCTGGGAGAAGAATCAACCCTTTCCTTCAAGTGGATCCTGGCGAGGGAAGGTGGAGCAAAGCAGACCCACACACAGTCCCTCAGCGTGCGGTTCTGGGGCCTGCGGGTGGGGAATAAGGCTCCAAACACCCTCGGCCCCCCGTGCCAGGCCTGACCACGTAGCAGCATCCAGGCTTGCCAGGGGTCCCACTCTCAAGGTCTTTGGGGGCATTTCATTTGGAAGCAAAGGAATCTTTGCTATTCCTCCCCTTTAGGACACTTGGGAGAATAAATTCTAAGTACTTCCCTTTGCCTCCACAGTATGCTGTTTTATGGTGCTTTCAGAATTTATCCATTTATTTATTTTTTTTATTATTATTTTTTTTACAATTTTATAATTAACCTTCTGGTGATTTCCAGAATTTCATGTATTTTCCACAACAGTTTTTTCCGCCTCCACTAATGAAAGAAAATGACGACATGGAGGACTTACATAAAAACGTCTAATTACTTATTTGTCTAAGAGAGCTGAACAGTTATGCCTGCAAAACACCCGGCATTTTATTACTCTCAGTGAAATATTTTAATTTTCCTCTAAAAGGATTTCAAACAATCCGTGGCTGCAAGTGGCAGAGCTGCCTCCTCCGTAATTCAATTTGTTCCCATGAACTTGACTCTGAAATCGCCTACGTGCATTACTAAGAAGCAGGGGCCCGCCCCTTTTTTCTTTTGGCTTTTTCAGTCTTGACAAACCCAGAGATTTTGCTACTGCGGTAGCCAGAGCAAGAGCCTTTTTAGCTCCAGGGCTCCAATTTGTCAGACGTTAAGGCGTTGATACTGTTCTGGTTTTGATGGACAGGAAATAGGCCTAGGAGGGAAGGGACTGGCCTCTGGTCTCAGACATTACAGGGGCAGGCCTGGGGCTGTCCCCCAACCCCCTGAGGTCCCGTGCTGAGCTGCATTCAGCACATTTCCCGGTGTGGGTGGTCAGCCCTTTGGGAGTGCTGGGTGCAGCCACAGGCGCACTGAGAGAGGACAATTCGTGCTCCTGTTTTGAGATGTTGGGGGCGTGCCCAAAGCAAAGGAATGCTGGCTTGAAGAGGTGCAACTTATAAATAACATTGCAAATATGAGATTTAAAAAAGCGAAGCTAGCTTGCACCACTTCACACCCATTAGGTTGGCTATTATAAAAGCAAAACCCAAAATAGCAAGTCTTGGGGAGGAGGTGGAGAAATTGGAACCCTTTGCACTGCTGGTGGGAATGTAAAGTGGTACAGCCATGGTGGGAAACAGTATGGCAGTTCCTCAAAAAATTAAAAATAGACCTAGCATGTGATCCAGCTATCCCTCTTTTGGGCATATACCCCCCAAAATTGACAGCAGGACTTGAAAATATATTTGTGTCCCAGGTTCACAGCAGCATTTTTCACAACTGCCAAAAGGTGGAAGCAACTCAAGGGTCTGTCAATGGATGCATGAATAAATAAAATGTGAGACATGCATACAAGGGAATATTATTCAGCAGTGAAAAAGGAAGGAAATCCTGACTCATGCTAAAGTGTGGCTTAACCTCGAGGTTCATTTGCTAAATGAAATAAGCCAGACACAAAAGGACAGTGTATGACTCCACGTACATGACACACATAGAACAGTCAAATTTATAAAAACAGAAAGTAGAACAGGGGTGGTCAGGTCTGGGGGAGGGCAAAGGGGATAGGTGTTTAATGGGGAAAGAGTTGTAGTTGGGATGGTGCAAAGTTCTGGGGCAGCGATGGTGATGGTTTGACAACCGTGTGCATGTGCTTCATGCCGCTGAACTGTACCAAATGACAGTCAGGATGGTACTTTTATGTAAAATGAATTTTATCACAATTTAAAAAAAACCTAAGAAATGCCTCCAAACAACCCAACAACCAGAGCATGGTAAATTACTGCAGCAACTGCAACCTGATGGTACTTTCAAAAGTGTGTTAGGAAACAACTTCCTGCTGCCCGGCTGTTTCTGGCTTAGCCCTTGGCATAGTCTTGGCTGTGAAGCCTCCCTGTCGTGGATGAACAGCAGCTGCAAAGGCAGCAGCAGTGACCACTTTCTGAATGGGGCCATTGCTCACCAGTCAGTGGGCGCCTCAGGTGGGTCAGCTCAATGGACCCTCGGGTTCTCTGGGAAGTGGGCTGCTATCACCCCAATTAGAGGTGAGCCACAGCTCCTACCCAGCAGCCCTGCATCTCCACCAGCATTGGAGACCACTGCTAAGGCAGCAACTTGCTGGTGATGGGTTGGGTCCATGGGGAGTCTGTGTGTGTGTGTTGTGTGCAAGTACGGTGTGTGGGGTATGTGAGACAGTGTGTATGGTATGTGTTCTTGTGTGTGTGGTGTATGCAATTATTCTGTGTGGGATGTGTGAGACTGTGAGTGTGGTATGTATGTGGTGTGTGTATGCAGTGTGTAGTATACAAGTGGTGTGTATTTTTGTATGTGTGGTGTGTGACTATAGTGTGTGACTTATGTATTGTAAGTTGTGCAGAAGTGTGTGCAAAGGGGTGTGAGGTAGGGATAATAGTGATATGCTCTGTTAAAAAATCTGAATTCCCTACCTGGGTTTATTAGCTTTAAGCTCTTCTCCCAGAGATGGTGTTTCCAAAAATCAAAACCAAGATATGTTGAACTCAGCACAAAGGCCCCTGCCATTTCACATGTCAGAATGACACCTGCTTCCCACAGCCTCATCTTAATGCCCTATGGATTCCAGAGTCTTCCATGTCTCCCATTATGACCACAGCCCAGTCTCAGAGTGGGGTTTGATTCAGGGGGACAGTGAGTCCCGTTGGAAAATCAGATTGAGTCCTGAGTTTGGAGCCAGGAGATCTGAGTTCAAGGCTTGTCCCTGCTACCCCCTCCCCACTTCTTAGCTCCTCCCTGTACCTGCCAGTTCTAAGATGTATGGAAATAAAAGCAAGCAGATCCTTCCTGCCTTTGGGGGTGCCTGTCTAGCTAGGCACCTCAATTTGGGAATGAGGTATACCACGGAATTGGGGTTTCCAGCTAGGTGATGACTGACTTACAAGTTTAGGAAAATGATCCTTCTCGTTCCTTCCCCGAGAAGCTCTTCAGGAGCTCCAGGGAGATGTGCTTTTCTCATTGTAGTTTATACTTCAGAAAGATGCCATAGACTCCCACCAGGTCAGCTGGGCAGTGCCCACGCCCAGTTATGATTCACAAGCCAACAGCAGTGACAACCCACTTTGAACGAAGTCTCACAAAACATAAAGCTAAATGCTGGGGGTTTTGGGTGCAGAATAAACGTGGGCAGAAAGGGAGAAAGCACAGTGCCTGCGAGGTGCGAGGAAGGTGCTCTCCCCCTGCAGCTGAGCGGTGGCCGGCGCCGTGGAGTAAGAGCCACAGGGCACAGGAGGGAGCTGGCAACCGTCCTGACACTCCAAGGGTCAGAGTTTTGGCTGTGCGGCAGCCAGGGTTTCTGAGGCAGGGAAGCAATTTCTGACTAAGAGATGATTCACGTAGCATCCCTCAGAGGGTGAATTTAGCTCCTAATGGTTAGAAATAAGAGTGGAAAGCAAAAAGCATCTGCCAGCCTCAGGTTGGGGCAGGGGTTGGGGGTGGGCTCCCTCTGATTGCTGTGGCTCCCCCCTCTCTCCCCACATCCACCCCTACCTGGGCACTTCTGAGTACGGTGAGCAGAAAGCCTGGAAGGGCTGATATGCTCCCACCCTGCTCCCCTGAGCCCTCCCAGTCTTCCCTCCCATCATTCCTTGCCTTCCCTGACCTGGCCTCTCTCATAAGGCTTAGGGTGTCCCCAGTCTGGTTTGTAGGGTGGCTGGACTTCTGTGGACAGAGTACCCCCTGCCACTCCTCTGGGCGTAGGAAGGGCAGACCCTGAGAGCCCCGGGGCCCCAAAGGGCTGGCAGGTCCCGGCTGCGGACTGAGCCTCTGGGCCCTGGGCCTTCTTCCCCAGGACCCTATGGACTCAGGGGCTGCGGGGCGGCTTTCTGTGCCAAGAGGCTGGTTTGGACGCCCCGCTCAGAGGCTGGCTGCAGGAAACCGCCAGGGGCTCTGCTGCTAGTTGGCCGTGACTCTGAGCAAGGCCCCCCCCCCACCAGTCCTGCCGCCTCTGCTGCCTGTGATTTGCCAGCCTCTGCACAGCTACAGATGCAGCCGCCTCTCAGCGGCCGATTTATTGTTAAAACGAGGACAACACTCATCACACGGAGTGCCAAATACACACCCGGCATTGTGCTAGGCAGTTCCACAAACTCACTTTATCCTTAGAGCAACCCTATCATGTCCCCCAGGGAACAAGGCACAGAGGGGTCAAGGAGCTTGTTCACACGCACACAGCTAGCGAGGGATCAGAACCCGGCTGTCTGGCTCCAGAGTGCCACCCTTAACCACTGCCAGTCACATGGGGGTCTCCTGTCTCTCCACACCATGGCTCTTAGTGCCCAGCAAGGAGAGACCCAGAGAAAGAAGCATGGGAGTCCTAGGGTGCCAGGCCCAGGGTACAGACAGGGACTCACTGGGAATACAGGAGGCGACTTGGCCTGACTGTAAACCAAGGATCCCAGCTCCAGGCTCTGAGCCCTCTGCAGGCTCAGCAGCGACAGCTTCTCCCTGGGCAGACCCACTGATCCTGTCCTTTATGTCACCTGGGTAGAGCCTCGTCAACCAACATCTGAAAATGAGATTTCAGCGTTGCCACTGGTGCTGTGAAACGCTGCCTAATTGAGATTTATCGTGGCGGAGAGGTTCCCGTAGCCCTCCTGGCAGATCCCAGAACTCCTTTTGACTGTAATTGCATAACATACGTCTCAATCCGGGCCCACCTCGCAGGGCTCGGCCCACGCGGCCGCCCCCATAGCCTGAAGCCTGCTGTGGGAATCACCCGCTCTCCGCTCCGCTACATCTGCAGGCTGAGATCATTAAGAGCAGCTCGCTATTTTAGGGAGGCCTGGGGAACAGAATAAAGCATCGCTGATCTCCCTGGATTCCCAAATTGGGGCCAGGGTGGGGGAAGGGCGGAGAAGACAGAAACGTCATTGGTTCTGCCATCACCCCAGGGTGCTCTCCCTCATCTGCACACTTCTCCTGACCCACTTTCCCCTGCTGTCAGCACCCGCAGCCCGTAGCTCTGGACGGGCGAGGCACAGCTCAGCAGCAGCAGAAGTGCAGCTCCCGCGGCCCCAGAGTCTGGAGGTAGAAGTCACCTCCTCCCCAGTGGCCCAGGGCCCTCACTGCTGACTCACGCTCGCCTCTGTGCCCATAAAGTTGCAGGCAGCTCCCACAAGCTCAAGGTTGGCGCTGGGGCAGGGGAGAAGGCAGAGGGCAGGGCTCGGGCAGGGCTCGGGCACACCTGGAAGGAAGGTGGGCACACAGGCTCACCCAGGTGCTCAAGCTGCAACTGTGGCCTGCACTGAGGGCCCACTGCCCCCAGAATGGACGACCCGGCCAGGCGTCGGTCAATTACAAAATGGCAACCTGTGCTTCTAAGCCAAACAGGGATTACAGCACGCTGAGTCTGGGTAGCTGAGCTAAGACAGCAATGTGAGAGAAACCACTAACGCCACACATCTGACAAGGGGCTCATGCCCAGAAAGTAGAAAGTACTTACACAATCCACCAACAAAAACCAGACAAGCCAATCAAAAAAATGGGCATAAGATCTCAGCGGACATTTTTCTAAAGAAGATGCTCAGACGCTGACGGAAATGTGGAAAACTGCTCAGGTCACTTGTTATATGGCACAATCGAAAAGCCACAGTGAGACGCCGCCTCACCCGGATAACGGCCGAGATCAAGGATGGAACAACAAGTGCTGGGGGGGACGTGGAGGAAAGGGGCGTCTCGTCACTGTGGGCGGGAGTGCAGGCTGGTGCAGCCTCTATGAAAATACATGGACTATCGCAGGAGAGCAAAATGGAAACCCCTGAGGATCCAGCAACGCCTCTGCTGGGCACTGCCCCCAAATATGAAAACTCTAATGAAAAAGACGTTCGTCCCCCTGTGTCATGGCAGCGCTGCCCACAGTTGCCAGTCATGGAACCAACTTGAGTGCCCCCTGACAGGCGGACAGACCAAGAAACTGGAGTGCGCACTCGGCGAAATACTACCAGTGACTGAAAAAGATGACATAGTGCTTTGGGGATGAAATGGATGGACTTTGAGGTGAAGATGATGAGTGAAGCAAATCAGGAAGTGAGAGACAGGTATCGGATGATTTTATTGATCTGTGGAACATAAATAACAAAAAGCATACACTGGAAAAATACAACAAAAGGAAATCTCGGACTTAGTGAAAAAATTTACTGGTTACCAGAAGGACTGGGGGTGGAGGGAGAGGAGAACGGGAGAGGGAGCAGATGGGCACTGGCAGGGGTGGCTTGGTGGAAGGTGAGTGGTACATGTGCACAAATGGAAGAGTGAAAATGTAGCCTCAACATTATAATACATTTTTTTAAAAAACCTAGTAACACCACTACCATTACTAACGACATGTCATTGGTGGTTGGTAGTCCCCTCTCCAAATCTGTGCCCTTTGCAGTGTGACTTTGCAGTTCCTCCCATCACGAGATAGGGTTGATTTCCCCTTCCCTGAATCTGGGAGGACACTTTCTTTGGCCAACAGAATGTGCCAAAGTGACAACGTGAACAATAAGCCCAGGCTAGCCTGCTGGAGGAGGCAGGACTACACAGAGCAGGATGAGCCAGCTGAGCAGAGGCCACACCGAATCATCCTGAACCACCAAAGATGTGAAGATACAAAGGTGCGTGGGGGAGCCCCGTCCAGAACGGAAGAACCACCCAGCTGAGCCCAGGCGGAATTGCTGACTCAGAACTGGGAGCTAAATGTTCAGTTTTGTTTTAAGTCACTAAGTTTAGGAGCAGCTTGTAATAAAAAAATATAATTGACTTTTTTGGTCACACTAACATGATAGCGAAGTCAAAAGGAAGCAAGATGCTTACTATCTGACCACCCCAAAATTTGTCAGCAGGATTTAAAAGTACTACTCACAAGACTCAACCCGCCCGACTCTGGCATCACCCCAGGGTCTCGGCTCCCCGTAATGGAGGCTGTGCCACTTACCAGAATCTTGGTGGTGTAGGCGCTGTTGATGGCAATGGCATTGACCAGCAGCTCCATGGTCTTGGCATTGATGGAGCTGGGGTCGGGGATCTCCTTGTAGTGGATGTCGCCGACGTAGGCTTGCACCACCGTCATGCGGTTGGTGGTCAGTGTGCCCGTCTTGTCCGAGCAGATGGCTGTGGCGTTGCCCATGGTTTCACAGGCGTCCAGGTGGCGGACCAGGTTGTTGTCCTTCATCATTTTCTGGAGGAGGGGAAGGTGAGAGGGTGACAGTGAGGAAGGGGGGCTGCGTGGGAGTGTCTGGGGGTAGAAGGCAGCGGATGAGGCAGAGCCCATGAACTCTGCTCCTTCATTTCCCACACAAGCAGAGGGTATTGGTCGCTGCAGCCTTTGATATTGGGACCCTTTTGGATGAGTAACCTCTTCCTTCTCTTAGAGGAGCCATTTAAAAGAGTTAATTAGGCCTCCCGGGTGGCACAATGGGTTAAGCACAGCGCTGTGGGCTGTCAGCGGCTGCAGCGCTAGTTCGATGCCCAGCCAGGGAGATTCCCACACGGCGCCGCAGACCTCTCCTGCCTCGCCTGCTGCTCCCCTCAGCAGCGTATATCCATCGATCTGCCTGTTCTGCTCCCCACTCTGTCTCTGGTGAACCCTCTCATCGCCCACAATTCTGGCCTGCACCCCAGCTTGTATGCAAAAAGTAAACAAATCTTTAAAAATAAATGGAAGAGTTGATTAATTATCTCTATTAATTTGGATTACAGAAGCAATCTACTTTCTTACGGAAAAACAAAAAAAAAGAATGATAAATTCAGGCTGTGTCCTCTGATTACTTCAAATATTTTTCTCTTAATATCTAATCTATTTGACCTACTATTAGCAAGCCTTATTTTATTTTATTTTTCTAATCCAGTTACTTTTTAATTAAAAATTATTTGTTATTATGAGGTCTTAGTAAATTTACTGACTTGTGTATCACAACAGCAAGAAGAAATATTATTTGAGAGAGCAGTTATAATTTTCTCAACCTGATTTTTTAGCAAGCCTTATTTTAACTAATTAATTAAATTAACTGTAATCTATTAATAAACCTTAATATTTAACCTATGACTATATGTCACCTAATTACAGCCCTAATATGAAGAACCATTCCTTATTTGGTTATTGATTTTCTCAAATGTACCATTTTTCACTGGTGACTGGTTTTTGATTTTACCAAAAGCAAATACATTTAGAATATATATGTGTTCAAAGACATAGGGAGGTGACTGAAAAACCAAAACAATTAGCATCATTGTACTGGGTGGGAGATTTATAGATTTTGTCATTCTGTAAAAATCTGCAGATTCTATTTATTGACAATGAACACGCTGTCACTTGTATAATAAAAAGGACACCCTTCCTCTAAGCACAGATGCACAAAAATTAAAAATGAATGAATTAAACTTTTTTTAAAAAAAGAAAACAAATCAGCCGTCACTACCATCCAGAACTGATACATCTTATATAGCAACATCCTTTCTTGTAAAGTTATAACAAGAATGGAATCTGGTATCCATATTACTTTCTTGTATGTACCTCCTTTTCTCTCATCCCGATCCCCACACCTAACTTCTTCCAGATTCTCAAGCAAGTATTGCAAATAAAGTCTCAAGGAGCCGCCACTTTCAATGCAGGTTCTTGCCAGGAGGGACATGGAATATTGGTACCAGCTGAATCAGACATGGCTCTGGTCTGTGCCTAGGAAGCTGATTTCCTTTATTCTTGCTTCTCAGTATAACTCCATAAAACAAGGGCAAAGAAGGAGTGCAATTGGAGTAATTTTAATAGCAACCCATGTTAGTGACAAAATGACTATCACAAGATTACATGCTATTGCAGTTTCTCCTATTGTAACCGCGCTCATCAAAATAATAAACGTTGAATGAATGAGCAACAGCAGTTTGAATTGATAACACACTTCACAGTTTGCAAGTTTTCCTGCACGTACTTCCTTGTCTGAGGTAAAAAGGTTCCCAGGAAGCCTGCAAGGGATTCTTGAATCAATTCTAGCAATCGAGGACACTGAGGCAAAGTGACTCCATCAGGGTCACACGGGATCAAAGCTGGGATTTGAACCCAGTTTCTAACTCTCAAAGCCTGGCTCGGTCCATCGGGACCCTATCCATCTGTACTCTCTGAAGAGGGTGTGCTGCTGGAGTTCCAGGTGTCTGGGTCTAACAGGGCAGCCACAGGTGGCACTGAACTTGAACAACGGCCAGTCTGACGTGAGGTGTGCTGTAAGCACAAGATGCACGGTGATTTTGAAGGCATTTGAAAAAAGAAATGTAAACGATCTCACCGGTACTTTTATACGGATTTCGTGTTGGCTTGATAATAATTTGTACCTAGTGGTTCAAGTAAGTTGTATTATTAAAGTAACATAAAAATCAATAAATTGATAGTTCTATTAATATTAATAGTTCAATAATTATATAATTAAAGTTAATTTAACCTGTTTCTTTTTCCTTTGTTTGACTACTAGATTTAAAATCCCCCGTGTGGCATCGCCACACTGTGGGCGGCGGCTCCTGGGGGTGGGGCGAGGTCCCAGCTCAGGGAGGGAGAGTTTGCTGCCTCTGCTGGGTCTGGGTGCTGTGCTGAGTCGACCAGGTGACCGTAGGAGCAACATCACCCAAGACGGCTGACGGGGCCTGGTATCAGGTGCAAACCACGAGGGCCTGGGGGCCTGAAATGTGCGTCACTTCCCCAAACCAGCTCAGGGCAACTTTCCAGGAGGCCCCCGGCTCGATGGGGCAGCTGTGGGGTTTCCGAAGCTGTGGGGGCTTCCAAGAGTCACCACCTCAGCCCTGGGCCCTGAGCATCGTGTTGCGGCCTGCGAGGGCTTTGCTTTGTGGGATGGAGTTTCTTCGAGAACCCTAAAACAAGGAGCCGATAAGGGCCGTATCCCTTACACAGAGCTGCCACTTTCTGGCACCCGCCGGGGATCCCCTTTCTGTCTGAAATTACATCGGAGCGCCCGGCCCAAATTCCAGCTTGGAAACTGACGCTCCCGAGCCCTCCAGCAACTCTGCCGAGGCCGCAGAGCCGCCTCCTGGATCCGTGCCTGGACCCCTCCTTCGCAAGGACCCTTTGGCACTGGGCTCTGGGAGCGTGGGCCCTGCCCTCTGAGGGAATGGGCCCAGGGTGTGAACACCTGGGGAGACCAGGCCTGCGGCGCCCCTGAGAGGGCCAGATGAGTCGCCACGGCCCATGGCCCTGCGCTGTGTGGGGCTCTGAGATGCTCCCAGGCCCGGGCTAGGGGGAGGGGGCTCTGCCATCGGGGCACCCTCAGGAGACCCCCACACCCAGCCCCTCACTGAACCGCTTTGAAATCTCTCCTGTTCGCAGCCGGTCTCCTTGGAGGAGGCGACTTCCAAACACCCAGCACCCTTATGCTTAGGGTTACTTCTCCCAGACTTCAGGAGCGACCCCTGAGCTCAGCCAAGCACACGCAGTTTGCGGCTACCGGGGGCCCGTGGTGGCGAGGGCCGGGGCGGGATGGGCTTTGCCTGCGTGACCACAGCTGCGTCGTAGTTTTGAAGGTGGGTTGCCTGTCAGTGGTGAGCAGTCAGGACAGCAGATGTGCGGACCTCTGGCTCCGTGCGACAGGACGCAAAGGTCTGCAGCACCGGCTCGTGTCTCCGCCAGGTGACCGGTTTGCCTCTGGGCTCCCCAAAGGTGTGAGAGTTTGGGGTTCCTGCATGTCTCTCCCTCTGGGCCCCCACATGCCCACTCCCCGCCCCTTAGATCTTATTTGCACCCCAGCACGGGCCCAGTGGCCCCCTCCCCCCGGCTGGGGTGGCCGTGGCCAGCCCCGCGCCCCCGTCCTCACCTTCACCGAGTAGGCCAGCGAGATGGTGACGGCCAGGGGGAGCCCCTCGGGCACGGCGACCACCAGCACCGTCACACCGATGATGAAGAACTTGACGAAGTACTGCACGTACACGGGAGTGCACTCGGGCAGCCACGGCTTCTTGTTGACCACGAAGGTGTCCACGGTGAAGTAGAGCACCAGGATGATCACCGTGATGGCTGACATCACCAGACCTGCAAAGCGTGCGCAGGAGGCGCGCTCAGGGCTCTGGGTGTGGCTCGGCCGCAGGGGCCTGGGGTCCAGCAGACCTCACTCACAGCCCGGCTCACTTGCTCGGGGGCTGGGCAAGTCCTCGATCCTCGGGGAGCCTCAGCTTCCCCCTTGGACAATGGGGACGCGTGGTTTGTGAGGATGGAATGCGGTCAGGTCTAGGGCAACACCTGACAGACACACAGTAGGTGTTCGTGTGTGCTGAGGGCCAGGTGAGTCGGTCAGTGTGGCTGCCAGAGTTCCCCCATGATAACCACACGCACGTCTCATTGACTCATTCACTGGACAAACAGCACTTGAGCACCGCTGTGTGTAGACACGCAGTGGCCCCAACTCAGGGACCAGGGCCACAGCAGGAAAGGGGAAGCCGGGACTATGGAGGGGGGCAGACAAAAAACAGACACATGACCAAAGTCCTCCAGATTCAGAGAGCACTGTGGCAAGACTCTTTGGGACCACGTGAGGGAAGATGACCCATTCTGGTAAGAAGAAGACCACCCAAATGTCCATCGATTGATAGATGAAGAAAATGTGGTAGGTGTGCCTGGTGGAATATTACTCAGGCATGAAAAGGAAGTCCTGCCATTTGCTGCAACTCAGATCAAGCTGGAGCTCATTCTACTAAGGTAGGACAAGTCAGACATGGGACAGTTGAGGCATCTAAACAGCCAGATGTACAGAGGTGGAGAACAGAGGGCCGTGGGGAGTGTGCAAAGGGGTTGTTTTTCAGCGGGTGTGGAGTTTCAGTTGGGCAGGATGACAAGAGCAGCCTGGTGGTGACCTGCGGGAAGAGTGGTCCAGCCTGTGGAAAAGGCAGGAGGTGCTTTTTGGGGTGAAGAAACTGAGGGTCAGCAAGGGGACTTGACTTGCTCAAGGCCACAGGCAGGGAGGCCTGTAGAGTTAGCAAGTAAGGGGGGCGCTGCCTGGATTCCCTGAGGTCCCTCTTACTTGCTGTAGGTGCTGTGCAGGTGCCTGCCAAGACCTTGCACCTGCAGCTTCTGCCAGAGGAAGCTGGTGCTGGGAGGCCAGGGGTCCCCTTGTTGGAAGTGTCTGGGACTACACCCCAACCTGATGGCCAACACCCAGTGGCTGATGTGGGGGTCCAAAAGCCTGGCCCCTTACTGGAGAGCAGGAAAAACCCTGCATAGTGTCCCTGTGGGACTGTGGGGCTGGGAATTTTCTGGAACCTCAGCTGTCTGGCTCCCTCCCTGGCCTAATCCTGTCTCACCTGAGGGCACCCCTCTGCACATCCCAGCCCACCCGTCTCAGGTTCTCTTCCAGGGAATTCAGGTCATGAGTGAAACAGAAGTGGGATTTGAACCCAGGGGCGCCCGCTGTGAACTCTGCCCCTGGCAGGGGGGAGGGCTGGGAGGGGGATGAGGACATCAGCACCCCTGGGGTCGTTCTCATCGCTTCTTCCCCTGCCCTCAGGTGTGTGCTCCATGGAGAGGATGGAGGAGACCCCTGGGTCCCCGGCTCCCCACTCCCACCTCCAGCTGTGGCGCCTGAGAGCCGCTCGACGCCCCGCCTGACAGCGGCTGGGGCGGGAAGCCAAGCTGGGCCGGGAGCTGTCAGCAGGCCCCGAGTTTAAATATAGTCGGCCAAGCTTGTAATTTGCCTCCCCTCCAGGCTGCGGTTCCTATAATTAGAGTCGGAGACAGCGACGGAGGAGGAGCAGCCAGGTGGGGCGGCCGCAGCCTGGCTGCGTCCTTCCCCGGGGGAGCCCTGGGCCACACGGGCAGGAGGGCCTGCTGCCGACTTCCTGGGCCAGGCGCCGGCACCCGCCACCACCTGCAGCTCCAGCTCCCCGGGGAAGCCCACGCCGTGCTGGGGCTCAGACAAGGGCTTCTCCCTGGGCTCCTGGGGTTACCCTCAACCTCTTCAGTCTTTCCTTGACCCCAGAGCCAAGGCGGTCAGCACGGAAGCCAAATCCAGCCCTGCTGGCCCCTGCTCAAGCCTCTGCCACGGCTCCCGCTGTCCTCACTGCAGGACCTGCCCCTCCCCAGCCGGGGCAGCCCCAGGGCTGAGCTCCCTAGACAGCCATCGCTTTTGTCCTCAGCAACCCGAAAGGTGGGGGCCGGGCACGGAACCCCACCTCCCAGACCCAAGCCGAGGCTCAGAGGCAGGAGGAGCTGCTCACCCAAGCCCCACACCCCACAGTGGGACAAGAGTGCAGGCAGGCGGTCACGCACTGGGCCTTCCACCCCGCCAAGTGCTGAGCACCGGCTGCATGCCGCCCCGGTCTGGGTGCTGCAGCAGAGAAGGGTGGGGCTCAGGGGCCCTCGCGTGCAAGACCCTGCTTTGCAGAGGGGCAGATGGGGCCCAGTTCGGGGCGGGGCGCTCCCTGGGGGCACGCCGCGTGCCCTGGGTGCCCCCACACCCTCCGCCGCCGCCGCACCCACCCGCCTTGCCGATCTGCACCGCCAGCTTGGTGAGCTTGCCCTGCAGCACCGACTTCTCCTTCTTGTGCGCGTTGCCCTTCTTCTTGTCGTCCGCGTCGCCGCCCTCGGCACTCTTGAGAGGCTGCATCTCCATGGCGGCCGCCCCGTCCTGCTGTTTGGCTGCAGGGGCAGAGCGTGCACGCACACGACACAGACAGACACACAGACACGCGCGCACACAGGTCAGTCTGGGGGGTGGGCACGCTGGCACCTCCCTGACTGCCCAGGGGCACGCGGGGAGGCACAGCTTCCTGGCTGGGCCCCTGCATGGCTGGCACAGGAGTCCTGACTGGGGGGGCTGCCTCTTCCAACTGGAGACCAGCTGAAAGGCCCACACGCCGCCCTGGGCCTGGGCCCCAGGCCCCAGCAGGGAGGGGCGCAGGCCCCTCTGGGCTCCCGCGGGCTGAGCAGGGGTCTGCGCTGGCCTGCAGTGTCCAGGGCCTGCCTCAGCGGCCCTGGGCTTCTCCCACAGCCAGACAAGACACACGGGCTCGGGGCTCCCTCAGCGGGTTGTCGGGATATTAAGGAGCCGCAAGTGAAGAGGAACAAGAGGGGCAGCGTCCAAGTAGCAGAGCGTGTCCCGCCACAGATGCCAAGCCCCTTCCTCCTCCCGTACGACACTGACTGGTGGGCCTGAGGCCCAGCCCCAAGACCGGAAGGGCCTCGGAGAACCAGCTCCAAGCCTCCAGCTCAACTGGCGGCGCAGCTCAAAGACTGGGGAGAAGGTGGCTGCGGGGCGCCCCGTCCTTACCAAGTGACGCCTCCATTTGTCCTGGCGCCAGCTACAACCCCCGGAGACATCAGCCCCCCAGGGGCAGGTGCGTGGGGGAGGGGCCGCGGGACCACAGACCCGGTTAGCACAGAGGGTTACCTTTGCTCTGGCTGGCGTCCACATTGCCATCCTGCATCTTACCTACACGACAAAGAATTTGAACAGACAACAGAGAACAGACAACACAGTCGGCATCACAGGGACGCACGGGGCCACGGACATTCACGGCACAGACGGGGGGAGGCCGAGCCCACTCCTTCCCTCCGTGAGGGGACCGGGCCCTGGCAGGGCGCGTCCGGCCGCCGCGGCAGCTGCGGGGTCGGCCCTGGTCTCCGGCCTGGAGGGAGCACTCCTGCGGGAGGACTTTGGCCCCGAGCACGTTACAGCTTGGACGACAGCCTGTCAAGGGGCCAGAGTGACCGGCAGGAAGCGGGGGTGGGTCTCAGGTCCCCAGAGATTCATTTGGTTGGTGCCTTGAGGGCTGAGTGGAGGCAAAGGGTGGCGGGGGGAGAGGGAAGAGAGAGAGAGAGAGAGAGAGAGAGAGAGAGAGAGAGAGAGAGAGAGAGAGAGAGAGAGAGAGAAGCACACACACGTTTTCTGGAACAGGGAGGAATTTGAGTAACATGTTCTAAGTGTCTGGTTCCAGGAGATGATCCTACTTTTTCCTTTTCCTTCTGAAGGGGACCGAGTCACACCAAAGGCTCCCTGCCCAAGCCTGCTGAGTGACCCATGCAAAGGGTGGGCAGGGGGGGCTCTGGGGCCCCAAGTGTGTCCAGGGGCCTTGCTGGGGTGCCCTGGCTCCCAAGGGGTAGGTGCTGAGCCTCCCACCCTCTTTACTGTGAGGGTGACTGGCTCAGGCATGGTAGACAGGGAAAGCTGGGTCAATGGGGGTCCTCTGGGGGGGCCCTCCCCGACCTCACACACAATGGTCTGACGCTGCCTAGTGGTGGGGAAAGAGCTGAGCTGGGGTCTTCTGCTCTGTCACCTGAGCCGCCTTGGAAGCCCCCCAGTGTGGCTCAGAGGCTGTGGGTTGGTCTGCAGTGAGGGAAGGAGTGGAGGCTGCACCTGGCAGCTGAGACACCTGCCTTAGCCCGCTGGCACTGCTGGAGGGGCGCCCTCCTGCACCCCGAGCTCACCTGGAGCTCTGCCGGGGGCCTCACCACCTCAGAGCAGTCTGGGAAGGCTGGTCAAGCTGGGGTGTCTGCTGCAAAGGTGGTTCTCACTGCACATGTTCTGGGAGAACCCGCCCCACGTAGGGTTCATACCCGACCCCCAACTTCATTAGTTTCCACCACAGCCTTATGAGGTACTCTGTATCCCACTGACAGGAGAAGCTGAGGCTCAGAGAGGGAGACGGCCTGCTTGGGTCTCAGTGGAGAGCCGGCACCACGGCGGACGTGGAGGAGGCAGCCACCCCCACTCCGGTGCCCGGGGAGGGGAGCAGAGCTGGCCCTGGTGGTTCTGGGCTCCCGAAGACCCTGTTTCGACACCATCTTGCTGGAGAGTCAGCCTTCTCCTCTGCAAAGTGGGCAGGTGGTACCCGCCTCCCGGACGCCTAGAGCTGCCTTCGTAATATCCACCGCCTGCCAGCCTTCTGCAGTGGGAAGGACTTGTGCACGTGTCATCCCTCATCAGCTTCCTGCACCCTGCAAAGCGCGGTGGGAGGGGTTTCCATCTCCCTTACTGTACAGATGAGGAAACTGAGGCTGCGGCAGCTCAGCGGCGGCCTCACTCGCA
This sequence comes from Scalopus aquaticus, assembly GCA_004024925.1. Classification (NCBI taxonomy): domain Eukaryota; kingdom Metazoa; phylum Chordata; class Mammalia; order Eulipotyphla; family Talpidae; genus Scalopus; species Scalopus aquaticus. Next base: position 28,232 of record PVIJ01006568.1, read on the forward strand.
GAGCACCAGTGGGAGCCGGGCGCGGTACAGTTAGTTCCATCAACACTGCGTCAGCGTCACCAGACCCGCTTCATGGGCCACTCGGAGGGAGAAGGGGTCCCCACCCCCCACCCTTTCACAGCAGAAGCCCGAGACCCTTGTTGGAATTACAGAGAATCCCTCTCCTGCTCGATGGTAAATTTTTCTTGACTGAGTTGAAAAACGAAATAGAAAAAGGCTTTTCAGAGTAAACAGGGATGGACTGCAGCAATTATTATCTCTTAAAGTAATTTTTCTAACTGGGCTAAAGGGAGCCGAAGACTGCACTTGGCAGTTGGTTCTAGAAGGCACCGAGCCTTCATTTGCATTGCACATTATCAGATGCTGCCGCTGGGCGTGGGCACATTAGCCACGCTCGCAATTTCCTCTTTTATTTCCATAGTGGCCACGTGGCCAGAAAAATAATCACTGATGCAAATGTTTGAGGAAGGGAGCGGAGTTCTGGGGGTGCTTTGGTGCAGATGGCCTGGTTTCTCAGAAACGGGGGACTTATTTGGGGCTCGCTTGGCCCTCAGCCAAACGGGGCTCGCTTGGCCCTGAAACGGTGGGACAGCCAGTTCTGCCCCCGCCTGGGGCCTGGAGGTTTCCGGGGCGCTGGGGGTAGAGGATGGAACAGATGGGGAGCTTTGGTGGAGGCCCCCTCAACGCCAGAGGCCGGACTCGGCTGCAGCAAACGGGGATTTTCCTCGGACACCAGAGGGAGGCAGGCGTGAAAGGCAGGGCTGTGGAGGGCTCTGGCGCGGGCACCTGACAGACAAGCTCTGGGTAGACAGACACTAGCGAGGGGGGAGGGAGAAGTCACCTCTCCAGCCTGCGCCTCCAGTTCTTCCCCCGGGAAGTGGACAAGACACCCCAGGGGTGCTGATGAGAGCCCGTGCAGCCCCGCCCAAGTTAAGGGAGATGATTCTCAGTTACCCCCTTTATCAGTCATTAATAAAGGGGGCGGGGTGTGGCCAGGCGGCCTGCTGGCCATGTTTCCCACATCCCGGGCCTCCTGACTTGACTCAGAGGGAGGGGGGACAGGGACAGTTAGTCCTCTCATTCACCCAGGTCCAGCCTGGCGTCTCTTAGCCTTTGCGGTCCCCGGGGGCCTGGAGACCTTCTTCCAGCGCAAGGCCCGCCCAGGACAGCCGCGCACCTCTGGGGCCTCGGGTCAGGGTGGACCCCGCACAGCTGGCCGGGCCTGAGAGGCGAGCAGCAGTTGCACCTGTGGTCACACGCTCCATGGACCGCAGGGCATGAGACCGCCTAGTAATGCATTTCTCACGACTAGACGGGGAGAGGGTGGGGATCGAGATTCTGCGGGGCTCACAAGCTCCCAGGAGATGCCCAGCCTCTTGTCCTTCGATGAGATTTGGAGTAGTTTTGAGTCTTGTACTAACATACTGAAGTGCATTGGGGGGCACACCCCCACCAAGATGTACCCAGGGATTACTGCAGCCCAACCCCGCTGGGAAGCCTCGCGTGGTTCTCTAAGGCCCCACAGCCTATTCAAGGCTCTGACAAATCCTGTACCGAGAAAGAAACTGATTCGACCCAGTAGGTCTTAGACACCCTTTTGGGGGGAAACCTGTTAATATCCTCGTGAAACTTAGAAGAAACATTAGCAACTCCTGGATCGGGAGGAGGACCGCACACTTTGGATCAGCCGGGCCTAAGGTAGAACCCCAGCTCTGCTATTTTCGAGCTCTGTGACCTTGGACTAGTGTCTGATCTCCCTGGGCCTCAGTTTCCTCATCGTTAATATGGGGACAATAAAGTCTACATCATGGGGCAGTCACGAGGATTAAATGAGACGGTGAGCGCAGAACTCTTGCCAAGTGCCTGGCGTATAGGAAGTCAAGAAAGGCAAGTTCTCCATTTTTCCTGCAGTTTTCCTGGGGACCTTGGAGCCTCCGACTACAGTTTGGGAGTGGCGTCGCCCTCTTCCCTGGCCGCCGGCCTGGCTGCGTGCCGCGGCTCGCCGAGCACTCCGGCTCCCTCCTCCCAGCCCCGGGCGTGAGGCATGCCCCCTCCGAGGCACAGCACCTCCCACACCCCAAGCTGTCCTCTTTCTCCTCCCGTGCCTGAAACAGACCCACCCCCTGAATTAGCCCTTCTTGGCGGGGCGGGCTGGGCTTGCTGGCAGACGCACCCCGCCTAGCCCGGACACCCACCGGGGCTTCCATCGGTCGCTCTGAGCCCAGGTGGCTCAGCCGGAGGGCAGGGGATGGGTGGGTGAGGTGGACAAGGCCTTGGGTTTTCCAGGAGTGGGGAGCAGGAGGCCATAGGATGGATGAGAACCCCAGAGCCCAGCGCCGTGAGCAGCGATGCCGGGGGAAAGGCTCTCCCCACCCCTCTGACCCCTATGCCCGGGCCTGGCGGCTCTGCCGCGCCCTAATCTGGGCCGGGGTGTCTGAGTAACAGGTGGCTCTGAAGGGGGACAGTACAGAAATCAGAAATGTGAAAGCGAGGAGGCAGGTGAGCGGCGTCCTTCTGGCGGAGCACGAGGTGAGGATGCAGCCTCCAAGACCGGGGGCAGCCCTGCCCCCTCCCCCCGAGGAGGCCGGAAAGAATGCAGAGACTCAGCACACATGCGACAGCAAGAAACACCAGTCCACACCAGGGGACAGAGCGAGACCTGAGCCCGCCCTTCGCTCTGTGGAGAACACGTGTCCACCAGAGGCTCAGCCGTGCCACGGGCTGGGGCCGAGGAGCTGAACCCCGGCCTGGGTCCCCAGCCTCCACGGCATTTCGGAGTCGAGGCCCGGAGCCTTTCCTGGGGACCCAGAGGCCAGCTGCAGCCCAGGTTCAGGCCCCAAAGCGGGGGCCGGGAGCGTGCGTAGGGGAGGGGCACGCAGGGCGGGATGCTGCGGCTTCAAATCCGAAGCCAAGGTCGGGGCCCTTTCCTGGGCTCCGCTGAGGGTCAGTTTGGCAGCCACGAGCGGGCTGGGAGCCTTCCCGGCCCCGGCCCCCCTCCTAAGCGCCTGAGCCTCGGCAGAGGACGGCTGTCCCCGAGCTGCCGTGCACGTCGGAGTCTGTGCGGACCGGGATGGGGGCAGGCAAGCCCGGACGGGGCAGGAGAGAGAGGCCCATCCACCCGAGACCGAGAGGGCTCGCCGCCGCGACGTACCATTCACTAGGCTGGCATTTGCGCTATCTGCAGCATTTGAACCTGCCGCACCGTCGGCTGCTGCGGGGTGGGAGGGATGGAAAATGCAGTGTGTCACAATGGAGAAACAGCAACGCAACGGGGCGAGGAGCAGCACGAGAGTCTTAAACGAGAACCTCTGCTGGGAATCAAGAAGCTCCGTGGGGGCGGGTGTGAGCGGGCACGGGCATCGTGGGAGACACAGCCATGGAGGGTCGTTGAAACTGAACATGGGGGATGAGCAACGTGGTTGGGTGGGGGTGGCACTGCCCAGGGCGCCCTGCTGACCCAACAAGGAGGCGGGTCCCCGTCACAGGCAACCCGCAGCCCACCAGGGCCAGAGAGGCCCGTGGCCAAGAGCCGACTCAAAACACGCAACAAGCGGGCAGCGTGGGCACCGGCCCCGCGTGGGCAGCTGCTGGCACCACTCGCTGCGCTCCGGCAGAGCAGCTGGCCCTGGTGGGGACTGGGGGTCAGGCCCCGATCGGGTCACTCACTGCCTAACCCCACCTCCTGCTAACCAGCTCCCTGAAGGCCAGCCTGGCAACCCCACCGAGACGGCCCACCACCAGGACGGTGGCCTTGGCCATGCCACGTTTTGTACAAGAGACCGGGAAGGTGCTCGTGTGTTTTTAATCTAGAAACTAAACGTGATGTGAGATGGCAACACCCTCTTGTTCTTTCGTGGGGTGCGGAAGCGGGTTCTGGGAGAAGCAGAGGCAGAGACACTGCTGGGTGAGGGGGGTGCGCGGCGTGGGAGGGGCGCCGCACGGGCTCTGCTGGTGTGAGGGCAGGACTGTGGGGCCACATGGTGGGGAGGAAGCACTGCAGGGAGGATTTGGGGCGCTGACGGCCGAGGGGAGTGGTGCTATTTGAAAATGACCAGTAGGGTAAGCACTGGAAGGGCAAAAAGGCAGAGTGGGGCGCTGCTAGGTCCCCTGGGGCTGGCACCGTGGGGGCACAGTGTAGGCTGGTGGGGCCGCCAGGCGGCCTTCTCCAGCTGGGTACTGGTGCGCCTGAGTCGGCACCCACGGTCAGGGTGGGCTGCCGTTCCTACGAGCCCCGTCTGCCCTGAGGGGTGTCTTACTGTACCTGGTAGCTGAAGGCCATCCCCCTTCTTCACACCTGTGTGATGATTTTTGAGACATGTTAATGAAGGAGAAGCACGCGTGACCTCATCTGCACACCTGAGTGCACACACACACACGCACACACACACCACATGCGTGCGTCATCCTGAAACTGGGACCCACGGCTGGCGAGTCTAAGCGATGCCCCTGGTGGAGGTGATGGGGTAGGAGGGCCGAGGGCCCAGCTGTGTCCCCTCTGCATTTCCCCTCTTCCCTCTGCACGGACTCCTGCGTCTGGCCAGGGTGCCAGCCCAAGGCCCGTCTTCCCACTGGCATTTTCAAAACCACGCGTGTGTCCCTCCCCCTTTGGTGTTTCAGGCCCCAGCGGGGACAAGGAAATGAGCAAAGGCAGCTGAATCCTGCCCAACTGCCTGCATGTGTCCAACTGCCCACAGCTTGGGGGTCACAGCTGGTCACAGTTTCCGTGTCATTGCGCAGGCACCACCCTGGCGTGCTCTGGGATTCCCAGTGAGGACTGTGTCCTCAGCTAACCTCAGCTCGCCCCTTGCCTCCTCTGGTCTCTGACGCGCCCAGGTCACAGCTCGGTGCCCTTGTTCCGGCTGGTGGGACGGCCATACCCTTAGGGGGATCCCGTGAGAAAATGGGTTTTACCCTTGGGAACAAATGACCTTCAGCCACGGCCCAGGTTTGGTGCCTGCTTGGCCTCTGAGAGCTAGAGAGAGCAGGCTGCCCCTGAAACCCAGCCACAGCGGCTTTGCTGGCTCATCTTCCTTCGCTGGTCTCGAGGAGGTCTGGCTGTGGGACCTTCCTCTGTTCTTGGGGACGGAGATAAGACAAAAAGCTGAAGATGGGAGGAGGGGCTGTCCCTGAGACTGAGTGTGGGCATCTGACAGGGAGAAGGCTATGCTGGGGCCAGAGGCCTGCGCCTTTGGATTGGAGGTTGATGATGGGATTTGGGCTCCATGTCTTCTGGGCCCCTTCTCTCTGCTCTGTGAGGTGCTGGTATCCTGGGCTGCCAGCTTGCTGCTCTGAGGGGAGCCCAGGGAAGAAGGATACTTGTTTCCAAGGGGGAGGAGGTGCCAGAATCCAGGTGAGGGGGGATAGTGGGGGCTCACAGCAGCTGACTTGGAGCCACACATTGGCCACCTGCCCCAGAGTCCCCTCTGCTCTGTGTGGGGTGAGCCTGTGCTGGATGGATTATAGCTGTGCTATAGTGGAGTTGAGAAAAGTGGCAGGAATAGGCCTGGGTGGGATTTCTACTCTATTTTGGCATGATGATGAGATCAGGTCATGCTTGAGGTCAGAAGCTAACAAAGTGCTCAGGACTCTTGGCCTGGCCCTGGGTAGGGCTGGGGGGAAGGAGGGGCCCCCACAACATGACTGAACAAGACAGAGACTGGGACAAGACCCTGTAGATGTAACAGACAGAGCCCTCCTGGCCCAAGCCAGACCTCATGGACATAGGAGGTGACTGTTGGCACATGGCATGGACATAAAAATCACTCAATAACTATTTTGTTGAGTGAATGAATAAACAAACAAAAAATGTGGCCTTAAGAGCTCCCCTCTTGATGGGTGAGGGGGCTGGGCTTACCTTTCTTGTCTTTCTTCTCTTCTTCCTCACCGCCTGCCCCCAGCAGGGTAAATATGATGCCTGTCTGAGAGTTCACACCCACAGCAGTGACCACCATCCGTCCTGAGCCCTCCATCACATGGGTCCCTGTGGGAGGGGGTGAAAACCAAGTCACCATTGCATAACCCAAGCTCTCGCCCCAAAGGAGAGGCAGGAACTCAGCTCCAATCAGCTCCTGACAATCTGCCTGCTGAGGTCCTGGGCATGGCCTCCAGTTGGGGTTCAGACTATAGATGTGTGGTGGGACCCTCTCCTGGAGATGCCCTTCCTCTCTGTCTCCCTCCCCACTCCCTCCCAACCCAGGCCATGCTGTCTTTTCCTTATTGACAGTATCTGGAACCCAACCTCATCTGCTTGATTTTGTAAGCAGCAAAGAAATGCCAGCTGAGCCCTAGACACAATGCTTAGTGGGGTCTACCCCTTTCCACAGATCTGGGGAAAGAATTCAAGAATCTGCTCTTTATTTTCACAAATGTTGAACTGGAGTGTAGCATTTCTCCCCAGTATGAACACAGGCAACAAACCCCAGGCCCACTAGCAGGGCCTACAATGCCGTTACATGCAGCACAAAAGTCACGGTTTTTACACTTCACTTTACAGCTGCTGTCAATATCCCTTGTGCACATCTGTCTTTTGTAGTTCAAACAGTTATTGATTTGACTGCTGAACTGTAGTTGTCTGGGCTAATGAAGGAGCATGTAGATTGCATACCATACATTTAGGTTTTTGTTGCTTTAACTATTTAAGAAAAAGTGGCTCCTTTGAGGCCCCATGTTTCACTTTATGCATTTCAAGGATTTGTTCCTAGCAGGGGTGGTGCATGAGGACAGCAGGGCACTGCAAGTCAAGAGCCTCTTCCCTACAATCTTAATTTTCTCAAATCGGGTTTCAAAGGGCCCTGGGATTCTTTCAACTGCAGGTGGGATAACCCAAGAAGGGGATGAGGGGGGTGTCTGGTAAGAGTGGCTCCACTTTCATTCACCTTTGGGGCTTCTAGGTCAGCTTTTGTTTGAGAAGAGCGTCCTGTTGCTACCATCAGGCAGGCCCCTGCCCTGTGCAGGCTCAGAGAGTGATGCCCAAGACCCTCGGGGAGTCTGCAGCAGGTGAGGACAGAATGCCAAGGCAAGCCCGCCATGGTGAGGGCTCTGCGCACAGGGGACATCACTCAGCCTTTAAGAAGCAGGAAATCCCAACACCTGTTACACCACGGATGTGCCCTGGGGACGTTACGCCAAGTGAAATGTGCTGGGGACGGATACTGCGTGAGTCACGCACACAATTCCGCCACAAGCGGTCACCTGCGGGAGCTCAGGGCACCCTTGCGTGGCCCCTCACTCCTGCCAGCTGTCACTCCACTTAGCAGGAATCTAGATACTTGCAGTCTGGCCCTCCATGCCTTTGTTACCACTCTGGGGTACTCTGCAAGGTGGCATACAGGTCCTGCTGGAACAGGGAAGTGGGGCCCAATAGGACCCCGGGGTGGGGGCTCAGGCTATCCTCACACCACATAGTAGTTGCACTGGGTTTACCAATGGGGTTGAGGGGCCCCGCAGCCATGGCAACCCGATGACATGGTTGGACTCAGCTTGCTTTCTAGGGTTTTACCCTTCAAGCTTGATGGCCACGTCTCCCTGTTTTCCAGGCTCCCCGTCTCTCACAACCTGCTCCTTGTTTGCCAATATGCTTTTCGGACTGGAAGCGCAGGCAACAGGCTCCTCAGAGTTGTGTCTAAAATAGGAGTCTAGGGGTTCTCAGTCAGGATTCAAAGCACTTTTCCGAGCAAGGGCGCTCCTGTTACTGTGCAAGAGGTGTCAGCTGCCCTCCCCCTCCTTCCAGCATCTGAACGAGACCCTGAGGTCGTGTGAGCACACGCGTATGCACACACGTAGACGTGCGTGCCCACGGAGGCGCGCACATGTGTGCATGTATTTTGCCAGCACGTGCCAGACATGCAAGTGCACACGTGTACGTCAATAAAGCACACATGTGTAGAATGCACACATGTATGCATGCAGGTGTGCACATGCACTGTGTGTGTATTTATGTGTGCTCGTGCCTGTGTGTTGTGTTCTGACTTCCAGGTCTCCAGGATCTCAGGTCCTTCAGTGCCTGAGACACGGAGATACAGCCTCTTTCCGGTGTCCACTATGTGCCAACGTCACGTTGGTCCTCACAGAGGCCCTCGGTCTGTATGGGGAAACTGAGGCTCAGGGAGCCGTGGCAGGCCCTGGGCACCAGCTGGGGAAGGGTGGAGGCTCTGCTCACTCTTCACTCTGCCCAGGGAATCAGGCCCCCCACCTGGCCTCAAACATGTTAGTGACCAAGTTCGCTGGAAAGTGAAGGCGTTGGCCTCTCCTCGGCTCTGCCTCCCCTGCCCCAGGCGGGATGGAAAAAGACACAGGGCCAATTTCCACCAAGATAATCAAACCCCCAAATCACCTCCTAATCTAATCACTCCCATCGGCAGCAGGGAGCTGGCCGCTCTGCCCCAGGAGGCCGGGAGGAGGGGGTTATGGGGGCGGCATGGTCACCCCCTGCCCAGCCGCCTGAGCCCCAGGCTGGCCCTCCAGGTCCCAGAGTGAGGAGGGGAGTTGGGGCCTCAACGTGCCCCCCACTGCCCTCTCTCCATGCCCCAGGCTGACTGCTGCCCCTCAGCTCAGACGCCCTCCCTGAGTCCAGCAACCTGCCTCTGCCTCTGCTCGGCGAGCAGCGGAGCACCGGCCGTTGTCCCTGCCCCCAACTCTGCCTGCGTGTCCTCCCACTTCTTGTCCAAAACCTCCTCCTCAGGGCTCAGGACCAGTATCCCGCTCGCAGTGGCCGCCCTGGCCCCCCAAGGGGACCTCGCCCCTCCTCTGACTGCCCTGCGGCGCCCCTGGCGGTGCTTCAGGCCTGGCTCCCCCACTCGGCTGGAGCCCCTGGAGGGTGGTTCTGGGTGGGGGTCCTCCCACAGCAGAGCCCGGTCTGTGGCGGGACCTGCAGCACCTTCTGGGCTGTCTTTCTACCTCCTTTTGTGTTTTCCTCGCTGGAAACGTCCTGCACTTACTGCGGAGAAGCGCACGCTCCCGAGAAGCCTTCCTGCGCTGACCAAGGGCCGAGTGGCCAGGCCTGCCCCCCGCACCTCCCCAGGCCGCCATATCCCCACCAGGGCCTCAGAGCCGGGTGGCCCTCCTCGAAGAGGGAGCGCCAGGCCAGCCCTAGGCCGTCGCCCCCAGCCCCAGGCCCCCCGCGGAAGGCTCTGCTCGCCCCCAGGTTGCAGCTGTACAGGTGGGGGCATGGCTGGGCGGGGCAGGCTGGGTAGCCTGGCCAAGGGAAGACTGCAGGGCTCCGGGCGGGGGTGGGGCCCTGCGGTGCCTCGGTGTTCCCTGGGGCACTCTGCAGCCTCGTCCTCCTCCACCTGCCCGGAGCCCCTCAGCATGGGGGAGGCGGGGACGAGCTGTGTGGCCTGAGCCCAGACCCCTCCTCTCTGGATGGTGGTTTTGTCCTCTGCAAAGCAGGGACACTGGTTGAGGTTGTCACCTCGGGACAGAGGTCAGCGCTGGGGCGGGGAGGACAGGGTCCACTGACGGGCTGCTTCTCAGGGAGAGGAGGGCTTGGGGGGCCAGTGCAGGCCTGTGAGAGACTGACCGCAACAGGCCCCCCTGCCCGGGCCACGCCCCTTCCTGCACGGACAGAGGCGGTGGGGTGACAGCCCTGTGCCCAGCTCTGGGGCCCACAGGGGTCTCCGTGGTCCTTGCGTTCCAGGAGCTAGCAGTCTGGCAGGCTGCAGGGGACAGACAGGCAGGCAGCTCAGCCACGCTGGGCACCAGAGAGCCGAGGGCCCAGCAGGCCAGCGGGGCTGGGATGGGCAAGGCCAAGACCAGCTGGGGCCTGCAGGCTGCAGCTCAGGCCCCGAGGGGCTGCAGAGCTAGGTCTTTGCCTGGTGTTCACTAGGAGCCACGGCAAGGGTTTTTGGGGGGAAGAGTATGACTAATACCTATTGAGCACCTACTATGTGCTAAGTGTTATCTGAGTGGCTTTTCCACCCAACTGTCACATCCACTCCAGGGAGCTCTGTGGGGCCCCTCACCAGGGAGGCAGAGCTGTTTGGGGCAGTCCTGAGGAGCAAGAGGGGGGCAGAGGGGCCCTGTCCACCATCAGCTGTCCCCCCGTGTGTGAGAGAAAGGAGCTCAGGCCCACGCAGACTGAGCTGCTGTTAGTGAGGCCTGGCCCGCCCCACGTCTGCATCCTGAGCCCTGGGTGGCTGAGCCGGAGGACCTAGTTTTGTAAAATTAGACTGCTGAGCCCAGAGAGGGCAAGTGGCCGAGACTGCACAGCACAGCACACAGGGACATCGGGGCCTCACACCCATCCCCCTCTCCTGGTTTCGGCCTCCCAGCCTCCTCTCTGGGCAGAAGGGGAGAGAACACGCCTTCTGGGGGCTGAGATGAGAGGGGACGTGGCCACACCGGCACCAGCAGAGCCCAATTCCCAGCCCAGACGCAGCTTCCAGCACCGCCACCGGCGCAGTTAATGATAGAGCAGCGCCCCTCGCAGACCACTAGGCCGCCGCCCACAGACCTGCCCCTCACAGCAGTCCTGGGCCATCCTGGGCCCCTCCGTCACCCGGGCCTCTCTGGCTCAGAGTCACAGAGCTGTGCGTGGTGGAGTCGGGGCTTGAACCCGTGCTCTATCCACTACACCCCGCTGCCTCTCATGGAGAAGAGGCAGGGTAGTGTAATGGAGAGAGCGCGGGCCGAGCGGTGGACTGGGCCTTCCTGCAGGCACGGTGTTGTCCTAGGGTCCCCGGAGGCGGCGGCAGTGGCGGCAGGTCCGGCTCTCTGTGCCTGGCCTTCTGCTCAGCGGGGTGGGCAGCAGGCCCAAGAGGGTTTGCTGATGTCCTGTACAACCTCAGCCGTTAACACTTTGGCTCCGGGTGGAGGGGGCACGGAGGAGGCCGAATCCCGCTGGTGCTTGTGAGACAGGCCCCGCCCTGGCCTCCCGGCCCTGGCCCCAGCCGAGGGACGGCACTCAAGGAGCTGCCAACAGGCCCGGCTGCTGGGCGCCAGGTCACAGGATCCTCCACTGAGCTGATGCCTGCGGGCGCAGGGCTGGGCCTCCCCCGGCCCCTGCCTTTTGTGGGGCCATTGGCTCCTGCTCTGGGCCTCAGTTTCCCCAGCTGCCAGTGGAGACAAAATCAGAGTTCTCCGGGGATCTGCAGATCTCCTGAGGTGCTGAGTGACAAGGCCGGGCTCTCTCTCGGGAGGGCTCGCTGCTCTCCGGGCACCGCCGCCACAGGAGACACAACGGGCCTGCTGTGGACACGGGGAGCCGTGGATGGGGGCGTGGACAGGGGCCATGTCGCTGGTCATTAAATGACAGGTATCTGAGTTCAGGGCACTGGGGAAGAGAGTAATTAAGGAAACCTGCCTGGAAGTGGCAACCTTGCGCAGACTGATGGAGGGGAGGAAGGGGCAGCCCAGAGACGGGATGAAAGAAGGCAGGATCAAACAGACACATCAACACAAGCTCTGGAGCTGGGGTTAATCTGTTTTTCAATAAAGTCTCCCAGCCAATGCGGGTCAGAATCAGGATCTGAACTCGCCCTTTCACCCTCAGTTCCAGAAACAGGGAGGGAAACAGCCCCGTGCGAGCAGCACTCTGCCAGCTCCCTGCTTCACCCACATCACACTCCAGGGTATCTGGGCTGGTCCCACAGGTAAACTGAGGCTCAGAGACGTGAAGGGACATACCTGAGGCCACAGAGTAGGTATATTCCAGAACCCAGGTTCTGCTGGGTCCCGCCCACCTCTGTTCTTTCTGCAACAGCTAGACAGAGCCTGAGCCTCTAGCTAGCAGGGCCCGGGAGTGGGGCTGGCCAGGGGTGCCGGCAGCCCCAGGCTCCGCTTCCAGCCGCCTGCACCCGCCTGGGTGAGAGGGCAGGTGCAGGTCCATGGCGGCTGCACGTGGTCAAGGATGGAAGGTCATTCCATTTGCGGCGTGACAGGACCCTGGATGGACTTTGCCTGTTGTACTTGAGACGGCTGGCGTGGCGCAAAACCAGTCAGCATGACAATGCTGTGCCTGAACAGCACGACGTGGATGTCACAGGCTAACGTGTGAGTCTCGGTATAAGGGTTGTGAAGGGGCAGTGGCGGTCAGGGAAGGCTTCCTGGAGGAAGTGGGACCTGAGCAGACAGGCAGAGTTAAATAGGGAACAGTCTCAGCAGAGGCAGGGCCCAGGGAACGGAACAAAGTGGGTGGGTAGCAGAGGCACGGGGCTAAGGGGGGTGGGGGGAAGTGACTCATGGCTGGAGGGCAGTGTGTGCTGTGCCCACTCGGAGCTGGGCCAGCTCTACAGGCGCCACCGGCAGCCTGCTCAGGCCTCGCTTCACACTCAGCACCAGGGGATCTGCCTTCTAGCAGACTCCTGTCCTAGAACGGCTGTCGCAGAATCGTCCTCTCTCAAGTCAGGCGGCTTCCTCACCATCCTTGCCCCAGGGCCTGGGCTAAGCCACCGGCCCCCTCTGCTCGCACGCGTGGCCTTTCTGGCGGCCACTTTGCTTGTCCTGCACACTGGCGCCTCGGTGGGCCTCAACTCCTGCTTTCCTGTTGCCACCCTGTGGTCTCCGTGAACCAATATGCCCTCAGGGTGGAGCTCGGGGGAGGCCACTGAAGCCCTCTGCCGGACTGCCCATGCCCGAGAACCAGCCCAGATCTCCTGGCCTCGGCACAGGGGTCGCCATCTTGCTCCAAGGCTCGCGCGGGCGACCACGCTGCTGCGTTCTTACGCCCCGGGCCGGGTCACTCCATGTGCTGGGCTTCCAGCAGATGTCCAGTTTGGGACCAAGGCAGCTGGCTCACCTGTGCAGGTGGGTGACCTGCCACCTGTCACTGCCCTTTCCCGGGCTGTTCCAGGGTCTCTGTTCCTGCCCTGCCTCCCTGGCCGGTCTGTGGCGCTCTCAATCAGAGATTCTGAACATTGTTTCTCCCCAGCTTCCTGCCAGTCAACTATCCCTCCTCATCCTTCTCCAAACTGTCTGGAACCTTCCTCTCCTATCCACTCAGGTCCAGCTCCTCCCTTAAACTTCCCGAGGCCCAGATCACCCAGCTGGCTACTGCTTTCAAGGACAACAGCCTTGAGGTCACCTGGACAAGCCCAGGAGCTCACCTGTGGCCCTATGTTCCAAGAGGGCATTCTGGGCTTTCCATGAGCTCAGAAGGTTCCATGACCATGGCCCCGAGGCCTGCAGCTGGCCTCCACCGCTCCATCTTGCTCGCGATGCTCCAGCACAGTCCTGCCTCTGGACCTTTGCACTTGCTGTTCCCGCTTGTGGCCAGTGCCTCACCATCACGCCATCAGCTCACATCAGCTCACATCAGCTCACACGCGGCCTCCCAGCCTCCCCAGCCGCGTGCCCTCCACTGCTCTGCTTTGCTCCCATCCCACCTCCATAACCTTCTGGAATTTTTACACTGCCTGTCTCTCCTAGGCACACTGCCAGCCGCTCGAGGCTGGGCACTCATCTGCCGTATCACTGCTGTGTCCGAAGCACCCCCCGTGCCCAGCACACAGTAGGTATCCCAAGTGATTGTCCCCCGACTGATTCTAACCCTGGTGAGAGAGGGTTTACACGACCGACTTTGCAAAACCGAGCCACGCGGTGGCAAGTCTCCGAGGCAGGGATTCTTCAAAGTCAGTTCTGTTCACTGCACCGCCCGCAGCTCGGAGCGGCGCTGAGCAGAGCAGGCTCAGCGCAAGTTTGTTGGGGAGGGGGCCGCTCTCGTTTGGCGCTGACCTGGCCGGAGACGCGGGGCCGAGACCAACGCCTGAAAGACCTGGTGGTCTCATGAAGGGGGCGCAGGTGCCCCGACCACGTGCAGCAGGCCCCGCAGGGGAGTGAGCCCACTCCGGGCCGCAGCTCACCTGACAGCAGCATGGGGTCCTTGTCCACGGACTTGCGCACCTGGTCAGACTCTCCCGTCAGCGAGCTCTCATCGATCTTGAGGTCGTTGCCCTGGATGAAGAGGCCATCGGCGGGGAGGAGGTCGCCTGGTAGGAAGAAGAGCTGCTGTCAGCAGGGGCCCGGAGCTGGAGGGGCGGAGCATTCCCGAAAGGTACGGACCAGGGGAAGTTTGCCGCTGGGGACTGGCTGCCTGGAGCTCCCAGGAACCAAGAGGCGCCATCACAGGTGTGCAGGCCGCTCACATCTGGGGCCCAGGGGAAGGCCGCGGGGGGAGACTGGACCCAGCAGTCCTAGCTTCAGCAGGATTCACAGAGCGCTTTAGTTTACCAAGTGCTTCTCTTGTTCTGGCTCGGATTTGGGGCCCGGTTTTCTCAACAATTTCTTGTTGTCTGCTCTCAAGTATGGTATGGGGAAATTCTTTTGGAAGGGATTAGTCTAGGTGGAGGAGGCCTCAAGCAGGCTCATTGTTAGAGGAAAACATCCTCCTAGGGCTGAGTGAGGAGGAACACTCCAATCTCCCTCACCTTCCGTTTCTACTTCCCGAGGACATATCTCCTCTATATGCTCTTTGGTGCCAGGCTGCTTGCTTTCTCCACGGCCGGGTCATAGGCTGAGAATATTCTCTCACCTACGTCTACTCCTTCTAATGGTTTCTCTAACCTTGCAACCATTCTCAAGAGTCCCATCGGGGTGGGGGGGGGGAAATGGATTAATCTCATAAACTCCTTGGAGAGTTTTGTTGAGAAGTCTTCTGAGGCTGATCCTAGGTGCTGAGCTGTGATTGATTAGTAATGTCTGCTGGGGGAGAAGTCTGGACAGTGGTGGCCATTTCTGATTTAAATGAATTCTGGAATCACCCTCCTCCAGAAAGTAGTCTTCCACCTTCCAAAGAATCTCAGAAGATGTCCTAGCTTAGGGTCAGCCTCAGGGGCCCACCTTCTTCCCTGGGCAGCTCTCTGGGCCTGCCCGTCCTGTCCACTTCTGCCCACACCCTTGCTCAGACACCTGGCTCTCTGACGGGGACACTCACCATATTTGACCTGGGCAATGTCGCCGACCACGATCTCGGCCACAGGGATCTGGACCACCTGGTTGGCCCGGACCACGGTGAACTTCTGCTCCTGCTCGATGCGGCTCTGCAGGCCCCGGAACTGCTTCTCCTTGCTCCAGTCGTTGAAGGCCGTGACCAGGACCACGCAGATGACGGAGAGCAGGATGGCGGCCCCCTCGATCCAGCCTGCCTCCGCCTCCCCCTCGTCCTCGGCCCCGCCCTGGGCTGTCGCACATCCTGCAGGGAAGGGAAGGGGGTGTGTGGGGGGTCAGCCAGGCAGAAGGAACCTCCCGGGCCTGGATTCACGTCCCACTTCTGCCAAGCACAACATGCTGCTGGTCACACATGCACGTCCTGTGCCTTTTGTGGGACCACCTGCTCCACAAAGGCTAGGGGCCCACCGCATCATCACGGGGGCTCCTCACTTTGCTTCGTCGGGAATGTCAGACTTCTCTGGCAATTTTAAACTGTTTAATGGTACCAGCCTTTGGTGGGGATGGTGATCCTAACTGTGCTTGTGGGCCAGCCTGGGGCTCGAATCCCAGCTGTGCTCCCTGACTGCTATGCGCCCGAGTTAGCCACGTAATACCCTGCCTGTCTCCTCATCTGTGAAAGGGGGGGAAGGACAGGTGCTCCCTCCTAGGTGCTGGGGCGCCCAGGAGAGCCTTCAGGTGAAGCACCCACTGCCGTGAGCATACAGTAAGCGCCCATTAAAGCCGCAGCTTCGGGTCCAGCTCCCGTGCTCGTCACTGTATACGGTTCCGTGCCACAAAGGGGAGGCGGCCGGATTTCGGAACCATGTGACCATGGAGAAGGGGAACTAGGGTCCCTTCTTCCACCGTGAATGGCACCAGCAGAAACCTCCAGGACTGGGAAGCACAGGGGCGCCCTGCTAAAGAGACCCGGATATGGAAACGCATTCTTTTGGAATCCAGAGGAGTGATTTGGGAGACAGAGCCCGGGTGCGTCACCTTACGGAACTCGTAATCCCCTTGGCCCCACCACGCAGAGAAAGGTTGTTCTTCCCCTGCTCTGTGCTTCATCAGTGTCCCACACCCACTGCCCCGTTCATTCAGGACACACAGGGCGTTTGGGACACTTAGACAGCCCGGAGCAGCGGGCAGCCTTTGTCTCTGCAACCGGAAATACTTCGCCCTGCTCTGCCGCACGACCCGGCGAGGGGCTTGGGCTCCTGAGGCTCAGTTTAGACAGCTGAGAAGTGGGACTTTGCCAGGCCCCGGCCTAGTAACGGCCTGGCTTGTGGGGCGGGGGGTACGGGCTAAACACTGGTCCCATCTCTCCGCGAGCGGCTCTCCTTGGACGGCTTCTGGGAGCCCAGGGCGCGGTGCTGAGTGGGGCTGACACCCCATCCTTGGCTCCAGCCCTGGCTGCTGCCTTCACTGCCTCGACTGGGCCCCCGAGGGCATTCACTCTGCCAGGCCAAGCCCCCCTGCCTGTCTCCCACTGAGCACTGGCAGGTGCCACACAAGTCCTTGGGGTGGTCAGAACGAGGGGGTGTGGGTCAGGTGTTGAACTTCTTGGGGGTTTCTGGACCCCAGGAACAACTCCTGCTGTCCTGGGTACAACTGGGGGAAGAGACGAGGAAGGGAAAGGGGAGGGGAATGGGCAGGCCAGGATCTGAAGACTGATCGCTGGTGCAGTGCCCTCCCCGGACTGGGGTCTCATAGGGTGTGGCCTCGCACTGCCTCTGACCTTGGGGTGCCTGCTTGTCCTTTCTGGGCCTCCCTTTGCTGTGGACCATTAAGATGGTTACCGGGTCTTGGCATCAGAAAGGGCTCTCGGAACCGGCCAAGGCTCAGGCATCTTCTCAGCACTCACTGTGCCTGCAGCTCTAGCGCTCAGGGAGCCGTCCCGAGCAGGGAGTGAAGGGCACTGGGGCGCCAACCCCGGCCCTGCCACAGATATGCTGTGTGACCTCCGACAAGTGTCTGCAGGTCTCTGATGTGGGTTTCCATCATTTGCGGAATGATGCTGGTGACGG
Source organism: Scalopus aquaticus (assembly GCA_004024925.1). NCBI lineage: Eukaryota > Metazoa > Chordata > Mammalia > Eulipotyphla > Talpidae > Scalopus > Scalopus aquaticus. The sequence continues at coordinate 45,121 of PVIJ01006568.1, forward strand.
GCTCCAGGCTGTGGAGGACCCTGCAGCACCCACTGCCCTTCCCTCTGTGACCTCGGCGGAGGGTCTGATCATTCGGTTTCACTGAGGAGACGAGAGGGAGCCAGGAGTGGAAACCAGGCCCCACATGTGGCGACCCTTCCGGACCACTCACTCCCGCACCCGCGGGCGCCCAGCCCAGCTGGCAGCGCCCTTCGCTGCCGGCCAGCGCCTTGCCAGCTGGATTTCCTGAATCTGCTTTGCTCTCCCGTTTGGCTGCCCTCTGAAGCTCAGCCTTCTCCTCCGGCTCAGGCCCAAGCTCCTGGACCCCTGGGCCTGGGGCCAGGGGCCCTCTGGGATGCTGACAGGTGCTGGGAAGCGGGGGTGCTGAGGGTTGGAGCACATCAGAACTGCGGGGTGTGGGAAGGCACATGCCCCGCGGCTAGGGAGGGGAAGAAGGTCCACGTGGGCAGCGACTCCTCCTGGGCCTGGACCAGCACTGGCCACCTTGCCCTGAGCTGAGAGCCCACCGGGGGGCGCTATCGTTCCCTCCATTTTCCAGGCTGCGGCGGTGGAGGTGGGCGCCCTGCAGGGCCTGCCGGCGACCCCGGGTCAGAGAGGCAGAGCTGGGCCGAGCCCAGCGCTGGCCCTGGGCTGGCACGTCTTGCGGGAAGACGAGCTGGCAGCAAGGAGCAAGGACAGCCGCGCTGCAGGCTGCCAGGCAAGACCGCAGGCTGCGGCCGCCGCAGCAAACGGCCGGCAGTGCCGCCCCAGATAGGCCGACGCGAGGGGCGCGAGGGTTCCCCGAGCACTGCGACAGGAGCTCAGTCACAGCCCCCAGTGTCCGGCAGGCTTGTGGGTGGGAACTGGGTGAGCGGTAGAGGGAGCTGAGGGGGTGAAGGGGGATAGAGAGGGATGCCCCCGCCCCCGACTTAGGAGGCCTTTGAGATGGGGGTTTGGACTTTTTGGTCCTGGTAGGGGACGGGGCGGCGGAAGAAGCCTGAGCGGCTGGCAGGGCACAGCCAGGAGGGAGCAGGTCCAGAAGCCCTGCGTGCCCTGGAGCGAGCTGACGCCCTTCTCCGCGCCTGCTGCTCTTTCAAGTGGGCCCGTCCGGCCCTTCCTCACCGAGCCGCAGCCAGAGCCTGGCACTCTGAGTGCCAACAAACGCTCACTGTGCTGGCTCCGCCCTGATTTCACATGGGCCAGGCGCTCCAAGCCTGGGTCTGGCGCAGCCGCTCCCCGCTCCCAGCTGGGGGCGTCTCCGAGGGCGCCCCTGGCTGTGGGGGTGGGGCGGGCTCCAGACCGGCCTTACCTTCATTGCTCTCGCCGGGCGGGTGGTAGAAGGAGAGTCCGAGCGAGATGATGGCGGCTATCTCCAGGATGATCAGCGTCACGTCCTGCAGCGCTTCCCACACCAGCTGCAGGAAGGTTTTTGGCTTCTTTGGAGGTATAAAGTTTTGCCCGAATATCTGCTTTCTCTTTTCCAGGTCTGGAGCGGTGCCCGGCAAACCTGGGGACAGAGCGCAGAGAGGTGGGGCCGCGGGCCTGGGCGCAAAGGCGGAGCCAGCAGCAACGCTCCCTTCCGAGGGGCCAGCGACATGGTGCAGTGGTGTGGACGGTGGACTCCAGGAGATGGCCACGTCCTGTCCGTGGCCCCGTGATGGTGGCCGCACTCGGGAAAAGGGTCTTTGCCGACGAGCCTAAGCGGAGGCCCTTGGTGAGCGGCGCCTTGACGGCGTCCTGGCCCCCGGGCCGGTGTGCTCGCGGCTCCTCTGGCTTTAAGCGCCCAGCCCGTGGGGCGCAGGTGGACGCCCCCTCGCCCGCCCCGCACGCCCCACTCTGCAGCTCCACTCGCCCGCCCTCCTCTCAGGCCCGGGAGCCCCCGCCTGGATTTGAACCCCAGCACGGGCTCCCAGCTCTCGGAGTCTGTTTCCCTCCACCAGGACGGCGTGGCCCCGCCCCGTGTGGGTGGCGGTGAGCCTCAGCGGGGCACTGGAGCACCTCCATGGGCCCTGGGCAGTGCCCACATGGCGTGCCGCCGAGGAGCTGGCCGCCCAGTGGCCTGCGGGTCACGTTCTGGGGGGCCTGGCTCAGAGGGGGCTGGGGCAGGAGCGAGGGCAGGACAGTGCGCCCAGGGCCCACGCCATCACATACTGTGGCGGTGGCGGCCGGCTGAGCGTGTGGCCAGCCTGCCTCTGGGTACTGGGAGGCAGCTCTGATGGAAGAGGCCCCGAAAGGGGAGGCGGCAGGAGAGGGGGACCGCCCTGCCTCAGCCTCACCCGCAGGTCCGAGACTCCGCCTTGCGCTGGGCTCCAGGTCGCAGGGGCGGGACAGCCTGCCCCGCCTGAGCCCCCTTCCTTCCCTGCTGCCGCTGCCAGCGCCCTGGGATGCTCCCTCCTGCATGCTGCCTCCGCTCAGGCCCACCGCCGGCCTGGAGGCAGCAGAGGGGCGACGGTGAGCTGCGGGCTGGAGGCCCAGGGGGTGCAGGACACACCCTGGCCTGTCTCCCACTGGGGCCGAGGATCTGGAGAGAGGAAGGAGCGGCGAGGAGGAGAGAGGAAGGGACCAGCAGAGGAGTCCGGCAGAGGGGCGACTCCATCCAGCCTTCTCCGCCTGCCCCAGAGCCTTCCACACGCCCCGGTCCGGCTGTTCCGGCTGCTGAGCTCGCCGTGGCCTGAGCTCGCCGTGGCCTGAGCTCGCCGTGGCCTGAGCTCGCCGTGGCCTGAGCTCGTCTGCAAGGGTCACTCCTGCCCTGTCCCTCCCGCTGTGCTTCTCCGCCCTCCTGCCAAGGCACAGGCCCGCGGGAGCCTGCGCTGCCTGCCTCACCTGGTGCCCACCTGCCCCCGGGGGAGCGCTTCAGTCTTCTGAGATCCAGGTGGGCCTTGCCTACACCCGCTGGAAAGCCCTCCTGGGTTCTCTGCAACAACAATCCACTCTTGCCCTTTCCTGCCAGTGCCTGTCGCCAGGTCCCTCACTCACGGACACACCCCCTGCCCATCTCGCCCGTCTCAGGTCACCGCTGGAGACCTGAGGCCACTATCTTCTGGAGGGGGTTCTGCCTCCCTAGAGGGAGGTTGCTCACCCCAGCACACAGTAGGTCCTCTGGAGCGCCCCCTCCCACTGGGACCAGACGTGGGGATGTGGGTGCCGAGACCACCCAGAGGCCCTGCACACCTGGGTGGCCACGTGCCCCCTGTAAGAGCCACTTAACAAAGCTTGGCTGGATAACACCCGCGCGGGAAGAGCGCAGGTGGCTGACCCACTCCGTCTCCACTGCAGATTTCTTGGACCCATAAAACCTCCCAGTTCATGGCTCCAGAATTTCTACCTGGGCAGGGAAGTGGGTATGGGGGGACTGCAGGGGTGGGATTGGGTGGGGATCTGGTTGAAAGGGGGACTAGGGTCTCATCTGCAAGATGTGTAAACATCACTCACCTGTGCCAAAGAGTTGGGGGGAGTGTTCCAGTGGCATTGGGGGCCCTCGTAGGGCTGCCACATAAAATACAGGACTGCCAGTTAAATCTGAATTTCAGATAAACAAATTTTTTTTTGGTTAAGTTACATTTCATGTAATATTTGGGACATTCGAATATAAAATTATTTGTTGTGACTCTGAAATTCAAATTTACTGGGTGTCTTGCCATTTTTTTTTGTTAGAGCTGTCTCTGCCAGCCTCCCCTCCCCACCCGACAGGTGGCCAATCCAGGCCCAGAGACAGGGACGTGACATGGCCAGGCACAGGGTGACCCGGCTGCAGGGCAGGGCTGGACGCCGCTGCCTGGCCCCGGTCCTGACCAAACCCCAAACTCACAGCGAGCTGGAAAGAATGGAACCTGCTGCGCCCACAAAATCTGTGGCCATTTAAGACATTTGATCTAGTTTGTCCCCAGGAAAGCTCTGAGAAGCCTTTATCTCCTCCCCTTGGGAAAATGGAGACCAGAAAGGGGCCTCCAGAAGGGGGCGCTCTGCAGAGCGGCAAGCCTCCAGGGATGGCTTTGGGCCGCAGGGGACGCTGAGTTCCAGTGTTAATCCGGCCGCTGACTGAGACTGAAGGCCAGCGGTGCCCCGTCTCTAAGCCTCAGTTTTCTTGTCCACAAATTGGGACGTGTCTGACACACAGGCAGAGCCCAGGGCCTGTGCAGGAAATGCCTTTCCTCCCTTCGGGCTCCAACGCCAGCCCCAGTGCATCACCAGAAAGCGGTAGCACATTCCTGTCTTCTTGCTGTTCTGTGACGTTCCAAACCCCACTCCATCCCCCCACTTTGCTGGGGCTACAGACAGAGGGGGCTAAATGTGCACAGGTGTGCTCTTGTGTGGTTATCACTTTATAAGAGCCTCACACTGGATTGTCCTGGCGGCCCTATAAGGTGGGGATTATAAGAGCCATTTTATGAATGGACAAACTGAGGCTCAGAGAAGTAATGTGACATGCCCAGGGTCACACAGCTGAAGCTGAGAAGTGAATCCAGGTTGGGGGCAGGGGGTGCCCCCAAATCCACAGCTGTACTTTTTCCACACCTGAAGCTGCCTGCTTCAGGACCTAGCACTGAAATCCAAGCCAAAGAGACTCTATCATTGCCTGGTGGCTCTCAAGACAGCCTTTAGCTATAAACAGAGACTTGGCAATGGACAAGAGTTAGCTCCCAGGGATGCCAAGCACCTGAAGGAAAATGGGAAAAACTTAGTCACCAGGCTGGGTGTTGCTAAATATTTGTGTTGTCACTGCAGTGTGGGTTCCTCCATTAACATAAATAAAAGACTTATATTTTGAAAGAAAAAAAAATCCACAAGCCCTTCAAAAGCTACATTTATAGAAAAATGCATTTCTGTCTTTGGAAAGTGAGTGGGCTAAGTAAACTGGTACATGCAGTCCATAAACTACTATGCAGCAGTTACAAAAAAAATAGAGAGGTCCATTTATATGTATGAAGAGAGATGGCTCTTCAAGACAAACTGTTGAGTGAAAAGAGCAAGTTATAGAGCAATCTGCATGGTTTGGTTCTATTTATATAAACCAGAAAACTCAACCAAACAATAGTTTATATTTTCTATGGGCACATATGTGTATGTCAGTATGTAGCAAAAGCTCTGTAAGGATCCGCTCCAAACTCACGAAGGTAGACCCTCTTGGAGGAGAAAGAACACAATGAATGGTCATAGTGGTCAAAGAAATGCTAACTTTGAAATATTTTAGTTTTAACCCAGAGAATGTATTCATGTTTTGTTTGAATAATTCAAAGCTGAAAGGGGGAAATAAATATATCAAAGCAAGGGGAAATCAGCATATTCTTACAAAGTTAGTGTTCTAAGAAAACATAGCTGTTTCTACATAACCTGTGAATGGAGTGGACTTGGCAACAAATATTCCTGGATTAAAAATTGTGGCTTCATTACGTACTACCTGCATGCCGTTGTGACACTTCACCACCTTTGTTGCATGGGCGGTGGTGCCTAAAGCCACAATTGGGGTAGCAAGGGTGACACTGCAGACACACAGTAGGTGCTCGTGCACAACTCACATCGTCTCCTCTTTTCCTTCGAGCCCTCCCTTCATTGCCCCTCAGCAACCCTTCCTGCTTCCCCACCCAGCAAACCTCCTACACCCAAAGAAACACTTCTCTGGGATCTGACCACTCCCCTCCACCACCCACTCACTGGTCTAGGCCACCATCTTTGCTGAATTCCACCCTCCCTGTTCCTTACCCATCAGCCAGGGGATGTTTTAAAAATGTAAAGTGCACTGTGTTACTGTCTCCTGCTTAAAATGCTCCAGTTGCTTCCACTGCACACAGAGAAAATCCACACTACTTGCCCAGATTTGGAAGGACCTGTATGAGGTGGCTCCTGCTTTCTTCTGAAGCTTCACCCTCCTGCCCCCAGCCCCATGCTCCAGCAACACCGCCTCTTTCCTGCAGCTTCACACAAGTGCTTGCCTGCCTCGGGGCCTTTGCATATGCTGATCCACTGCCTGGATGCTCTTCCCGCCTTTGCATCTAACTCAGCGCTGCACACGGAGCACCAGGGTGTCCTGCCGATGACAGCTCCTTGGGGCAGACCTCTCCTGGAGACATGCCTTCTCTCTCTGCCTCCCCATGCCTGGACACCCCTGGTTCTCATCCTTCAGGGCTGGCTCAAGTTGCCTTCTTGGGGAACCACCTCTGACCAACCCCCTTAGCTAGATGGCTCTGGCCCACCACCTCCTCCCCGACCCAGTGTGCAATATTATGAGGCATTTGAACCTGCTCTTCTGAAGACTTAATTTTGAGCTCCTGAAAGGCAGGGCCTGTGTCATTTCATCTTGCACTCCAGTTGTGGCCGGCAGTACACATTCACTGTGAGCTGTGTAGTGAACGGGGGCGGGGGTCACGTGACAGCATTTGGGGCCAGTGCTACAATGCTCAATCCTAACATCACTGACTTCTATCAGTGTGCGTTCATTTACCCCTTAAAGAGCTTCCTGTGGGAGGCGCAGTTAGGGTCTTATTTGACATCAGTAGGAAGCCGCAGGGCTGGAAAAGACCCCAAAGGAGCTGGCTTGAGCTGTGCTGAGCGACTTCAGTGTTGGGCCTCAGTGATTGATTGTTTCATTCAATAAACTGTGCCGACTCCCCGCTGCCCCCAGTAGGCACACACCCACCCACCCCAGCACTCCATCAAGGACTGATTAGATACTGGCAAGCAGTCATGTTGGCACCCACAGTCCCTGGATTTTCTCCGCCCACTCAGCCTTATCGTGGAACGCAGTCTCTCAAAGTCTCTCGGGAGCAGGGGAGATGCACTCAATCCACTGGATTTTGAACCGTGTGGTCACAGCATCCAGTCGTTATTACTTTCCAGTGGTGTGACCCGAGGCAAGTCGCTTGTCTTCTCTGGGCTTTTTGGGTTATAAAATGGGGTGATCCTACAGATCCGGAGGGCTGTTGAGAGGGTCATGGGAGGCAACACAGGGCAGTTCGTGGCATAGATTGGGCATTTGAAAAATAGTCCCTAAATTCACCAGGTAGAGAGAGGACTTCAACTCTGCAAGACCAGTAGCTGTGCATACACCCTGCAGAAAAAGACACTGGGGCTCAGGGCGGTGAAGTGATTTGCTTGAGCTCAGGCAGCTGTCAGTGGCACAGTCAGGGTGAGAACCGAGGTGCTGAGGCATCAAGACCTGTTGCTGTGACAGCGGCGTGTGTGACAGTCTCTTGGGACGGCCACGACTGTGCCCCATGCAGCCACCTGGCCGCGCACGGTGGGGTGTTCTCTTGTCACTCCAGCACCGTGCGTGCCTCTCCCGTGATCTGATGGAGCCCTCGTCTGGAGCTGCCCACGCGGTAGAGACGGGTGACCCCTTGCGTTGCATTTGTCGGGTGCTGGGTCCCTGTCCAGCAGGAAGCCAGCTTCTCCCCTCCCACTGGGCCTGGGGTGTGGCGGGCACAGCGCCCCCGGGCTGGTGAAGAGGCCGGCTGGCCCAGGCGCAGGCTGCTCAAGGAGCTGCGGGGACCGCTGGGAAGACAGACCACGAGTCCGCTGCAGCAGCGACTGTTGGCCCATGTCCACCCACCGAGTTGTGTCAAAATCTGTGGGTTTTCGGCACGGCCGCAGGTGCTCTGAGTGTGACTTACGAGTCTGCTGTGTTGGGAGAGAGGGCGTCCTCTGGCCATTGTTTCTGCAGTTCTGCTAACTCAGACCAGAGAAGACGGTTGCCCCTGGTGTGAGCAATTGGGCCCAGTGATGCCCGAGGCCATCAGCCCCGTGACACCTGGCCAGGTACTCCGCTCATCAGCCACGCCCCTCCTATGGGGTTGACAGCAGGGATGCCGGAAGGCAGCCTGTGACTCGGTCTTGCAAACTGGAAAGGGACTCAGACCATTCCCTTTGTTTCTCTGGTGGTAAAGCTGCCATTCTAGGGGAGAAGAAAGTCGGCTGGCCTGGCCTGCAGTGAAACCATAGCCGGCTCTTGGGCCAGCTCCTGCCCTAGTTTGCCAGATCGTGAGCTCCACGAGGGGGCTGGTCGAGACCTCCTGTTACCTGGATCAGAGCCCAGCACACTGTAGGTGATAAACAAGTGTGGACTCAGTGCCTAGGAGACTGCAGAGCTCACAGAAAGAGAAAAGCACACTCCTCCAAGTCTTCACCAGATAACACGGAAATCAGCCGTAAACAGGTTATTAGGGAAGTTATGAAACTGTATCCTTGGAATATTATTATTCATAGGATGGATGCTTTTCACTAACTGGAATGAATAATGATGGCTGGGTGATTGTATTTAGAAAAAGAGTTTTTTTAAAAAAAACTCATAAATAAAGTGTTCAAGACTTGAAACTCTGAAGCCTGTAGAGTCTTAAAAAAAAAAAAAAAAGCTTACCAAGTCAAAGTTCAATGTCCTGATCTGCACTTCAGGGGTTGACACCCTGACCTTAGCTCCAAGGCCTCCCTGCTCCCCTCTCTGCTCCTTCATTGCCCCTTTTCCTCTGCTATCTTGGCTTTCAGAGAGTGATTAGTCTGAGGGCACTGCCTGCTGCCTTAAGGACAGGGCAACAAGTAAGTTCTGTCTTGCAAGTCAACTGTGATTGATTAGTTGGGGCAACCTGGAGGAGTCTGAGCATGGGGATTGATTAGTGATGTCTGCCACAGACGTGGGTTCAGGAAGTAGGGCCTTGCCTTTCAGACATGGGCTGTCTCTCTCACTCTGTCCTCCCTCCCCCCACCCCCAACCCCTGGGCTAGAATTCTATGGGACCCACAAGGAAGCCCCACTTGGTGGTTCTGTTCATGTCTCAAACGCAGGAAATCTGAGACCAACCTCAGCATTTTCTTTAAACCTGCTCCTCTTTCACACAATACTGACCAGCCTCTCTGGGATTTCGTGGGTTTGGCTTTCTTCATTCCTGAGGTCACCACCTGAATTTGGGCTCCCCCCCATCTCTCACCTGACTATTCCTGCAATGGCTCCTCAGGGGTCCCCTCCTCTCAGCTCCACCTCTGGGCCCACAAAATATACCAATCTGATTTCCCGTAAGTGTTTTTGAGTCCTGGAATTTTGCTTCTGCACTCCGGAACTTGCAAAGGCACTGAACGTTCAACAAATAGTGTCCAACATCCCTTGTTCTACAGGTAAGACCAGCTTTTCTTATTCATTCATATAATCCTCTTTCCTTTCTTCCTTTTTATTTGTGAAACACTTTGTGATTGCTGCATCCAATGTCACCCAGGAAACAAAGATAAATTACACACGTCCCCTGCTTTGGGATGCTGAGTGGAGATGGATGCCTGAAAATTTAATTCCAATCTAGGGCGACCAAATACCCTCCGAAATGCCTCTCCTTGCGCCTTGGGTTCCTCTCCTAGGCCTGAGTCTTCTGCCTCCCTTTGGGGTCCTCAGTGCCATTGTCTCTCAGCATCTTTTACTGCTCTCTTACTGTACCTCCCACAGCCCAGTATATCTTACGATGGCCCATTTGGGTCCATCTGTCTCTACCCCTTTCTCACTCATTTCTGAGGAGGCAAGTTGCCCAGCCCACACACTAGGCTGAATTGAAGCGCTGAATTCAACTCAGCTGAATGGATTCAACTAGTTTCTGAGGAACCCCTGCCGTGTTCTACTTCTCACTGCCCCCCGGTTTACGCAGACACGGCTCCATCTGCCTGCTTTGACCCTGGGCGTGGGGCCAGCCTGCCTGACCTGCCATGTACAGGGTAAGCGGGTGTCTCAGTCTTCCCATCTTCAAAGTGGGGGCTCTGAGAGTCCCCAGCCCACAGGTTGTTGGGAAAGAAGATGAGTCCCTGACACTTGCTAACGTGCGTAGAACAGCACTTGGCAGGTGGAGCCCGGCGAGTGCGGCCCCTGTGCGGGCAGAGCGGGCTTGCCATGCACGCCGGAAGCATGGAGGCTGACTGTCGGAGAGGAGGTTGACTGGGAACTGCCACCCTCTCCCGCTCACGTCTCCTTTACATTTCGCCCCCTTGTGAGTCCTTGGGGCTCTCCTGCCTGTCGGGAGGGTCTGTGGTACTGGAGGTTTGCAGAGAGGGAGGGATGAGCTGACCGGCCACTTCTGGCTGGGGTGACTCATCGCCCCTACTCCTCTCCCGGTCACACATTTCTGCCGCTGCCTCCGGTTTTCTGGGAACGCGCAATGTTCCCTGTGAACCCTCAAATCTCATTCCATCCAGTGCTGCTCAGCCCGAGGCTGGACAGCAGAACCACAATGAGCAGAGGGAAGCAGCAAGACTTTGCGGAGCGGGGCGCTGTGCTCGGGGACGAGGCTGTGGTTCCTGCCAGAACCTCCCCTGGCCTGCGGGGCAAGGCAGTGGCTCTCACCCAGACCTGGGCTCACAGGTGGCCTTGTCACCTCCTCACTGGACGAGCCCTTCCTCTTCTCAGAGCCCTCGTCTCTCCTCATCTCCTCCAGTGGCGGCTGCAGAGCTAGGCGAATGGGGGGCTCTCTCCGCAGGCCTCCGTGGCCCCCCGCATGCTCCCCTGGCTTCACTTCTCAGCAGTGCCCCCCGGGTCCCACCTCTGCCTCTTCCCACTGACCCCTTCTCTGCCTCCTGAGCCCAGGATCTGCTGTTAATCCAGCCTCAACCCTTATCTCCCCCAGAGCCCCCTGGCAATGAGGGGCAGGTCCTTCCTCGTGACCAGGCTGTTTGCCGCCCACACTCGGACCTGGGGCCCAGAGGCAGGGGCATGGTTTTGCCCCAGGGCCTGCAACTGTTTAGCACATAGTCAGTGCTCATGAAACAGCAGCTGAATGAATGAATAAGCAGAGGAAAGAGCTTTCCCAGTGCTTGGCGCTTAGTAGGTATTCATCAACCTTTTCTCCCTTCCTTTCACTTTCAGCTTCTCTGCAGAGGGGGGTGGGCGACACGCTCATCTATACCAGCAGATAAACTGCTTGGCCCTGGGTCTATTGAAGTGGATTCTTTTTCAGATGTTTATAGCAGAAGATAAAAACACCCACTAACTGAAAAACACCTTTCACAGAAAACCATTATCCCTGGCACTTCCCAAGGACAAAATTTCAGGACAGAGTACGCAAGCCACTTCCCAAGAGGGTCTGAAATTTAAATTCGGGAAATAGAGCGAAGGAACAACAGCTAAGGTCTGGGGGCATCTGGAAGCCCCTGAAAGCACAGGCGGTGGGTTAGCCAAGCAGACCGGGCTGGGAGGTCACCTCTGACCTCGCGACCTCGGGCGCACTGTGCCTCGGTTCTCTCGCCTGTAAGATGGGATGATACTGAAATGAGAGGCCGCTTTCCCCCAGAGCTCAGAGTTAAACCCTAGGGCTGCTGCCCCCTCCAGCCCCAGCGATAGCTCCCCCCGCACCGTGGCTGCACTGTCTTCACTTCTGTGCCACGGCTGGCTCCCGAGATGGTAATTGTTAGGCCAATTTAGGGAAGCCTCTGGGTGGGGGTGTGCGTGACAGAAATACCTGAAGTTCCAGATCAAAGAGCTGCTCATCCCAGAGCCTGGCACCAGAACATCAGAGGCCCAGCTCTGCAGTCTGGCCTCACATTAACTGCCACAGCCACACACTGGTGCTCACTTGCTACTGCCCTGTCTGGGTAATCGGATCTCCTAGGACTTCAAGAGGACGCTGGCGGCCAGGCCCCAGCGCGGGTGTCCCTGAGGCTGGCAAGGGGTGGTGACTGGTGCACCCCCACTGTCAGACCCCAGCCCCACTGCATGGGCCCTTCCCGAGACTCGACCTCTAGGTGGGGGTGAAAGGGACACACCTTTGCTCGCGGGAGACAGAGGCAACGCAGGAAGCGGCCGGGGTGTGTACAAGGAGTGCTGAGACGCTGCTGGTGGCTTTCGTCCCGGCTCTGATGTCTTCTGTCCCCAAGCTGACCTGAGCTGTGGGCGGTGGTCGGGGTGGTGGTGCTGGCCTCGGGGTGGGGGCCCTCAGCACTCACGTTTTCTGTTGTTTACAATCCCCGCTAGGGGCTGGGGTTTCAGGGGCAGTGAAACCGCCCTTGCCCTCAGGAAGCGGAGACCCCAAGGCTGGACATGCCTGCCTAGCACCAGTGCGTTACCCCTGCGCGCACTGCGGAAGGGAGCCCCTTTGCCCTTCAGGGATCGAGTCAGTGTATACAATGTACAAAGCCACTCTGGGGCTCCACAGTTTCCCTCCGCAGGGAGTTTTGGGTTTGCTTCGCAACGGGGCTGCCCGGGTTTGGCCCCATCTGCCTTTTCCTCCAGGACTGCGACATGGTTTTGCGATTGCTTTTTTCACTGAACACCAGTGGTTTCTTGGTTCTTTGTCAGCTGACAGCTCCAGGTGGAGAGGGGGGTGCTCTTTTTCTGACCCTGTGACTTCTCCAAACATATCCTGGCCAGGAAGAGGAGGGGGAGGAGCACAGAACTGGGACAGTCAGGTTGTCCTAAGACAAGTCCCAGCTCCACAACTCACTTACTGTGTGACCCTGGGTAAGTCCTCTCTGAACCTCAGTTACTTTCTCTAATATGGGAAACCAGAAATGCTCATCTCCTGGGGAAGCCGTGATCGAAGTGCGAAGGTTAGAGGGTCTGGTAAAGCCCAAGAAGTAGACATTGGGAAGCTGAAAACCCAAAGGAACTGAGGTCCCACCACAACTCACCCTCAGTTAATTGGAAAGCAATTCTTAGGTATCTGGCATATCAGTCAAGGCTTAGTTTAAATGTCACCACCACAGGGAAGTCCTCCTTGATGTTCCATCTAAGCTCTTACCCCCTTCCCTGTTACCCTCAAAGCTCTTACTCATCTGCTAGTTCTTTTTCATTTATTTGTTTCTGCAAGTTCTGAGAGTTTGTTCACTGTTGTACCCCCAGCACCTCTGACAGCAAGTGCCACCAAGTAGGTCTTCAATGATTGCTTTTGTAAAGGATGCATGAATTAATAAATGATATAGGAATCCTCAGCCAGAGTGTGTCAAAATTCACACACTAGTAGTTAGTACAGGGCGGTGTCTCTAAAGCCTCAACATTATATTATTGTTGATTTTCAGTAGTCTTTAATTTACTCTGGAATCCCAAATGGGACTAATGGAGGGGCAGGCTCTGTAGTTTTAACGAAAGTTTTGGGTTTCTATAGACTGGGGACTCTGATCACGTGAGGGCCTGGCAGCCTGTCTTTGAGGCCCCTGAACGGGGTGCTGGCTGGATCACGCCGGACCTGCAGGTCACAGTGAGGAGAGCAGTAGGAGTCACTGGGCTTTGATTTCGATTTCTGTTCACATGGGCCGCTGTGTAGACAAGAGCTTAGGGAGGAGGATGGGAAAGGGAAAAGCTTCGACATACATTGTGTTCATTTAATTTTCCTGATAGCCCCGTAGGGAGGCATATCTAAGCCCACTCTTCAGGTGAAGACGCTGAAGCTCAGGGAGCTTCACCTGAGGTCACACAACGCGCGGCCAGACGCCAACCAACGCCGGCCCTCGGTTAGCTCTCCCGTCCAGGCCCTGCCGAGGGACTCCAGGGCTGGCGGCCTCTGGCCCCTGGTCTGGGATTCCAGGCTCGTCTTTTACGGCTGTGAGGCCTGGCCTGGGGGTTCTTGAGAATGTTGCCGGCCAGAGGAGGAAGACGAGTGAGACCTGGAATCAGGATCAAGTTCTTGGCCGGTCAGGTGGCAGACCCGGTGTCTGTGTACCCCTGCCCTGGCCCCCAGCGCTCATACTTGGACCTGAGTACTCACGGATTTTGGGGCAACTGAAAACTCCCAGGCTTTTGGGTCAGAGTCCCAGTGCCACTCTGTGGGGGGCACGGGCTCCTGGGGACACCCTATCATCGCTCTGATAGACAGTTAAGAGTAGGAGATGTGTCCTCATTCGGGCCCAGGTTTTTCTTGACAGATGAGTGACTTGGGCAAGTCACCCCTTCTGTGCCTCAGTTTCCTCATCTGTAAAAGGGGGCTAAGAGTGGCACCTTGGTGTGCGGTGGTCACTGATACGGCTGTGTGCGGCAGGGGGACAGGGCTGCTCCCTCCCTTGTTCCTTCCAACTCCCATCTCCTGGCCTGCCCGAGGCCAAACCTTCTCCAGCCACTAAATGACCCAATGAGGGGGCAACCAGAGGAGCTTTATGGGTGAGGGTCTTGTTCTTCACCTTGGCCATCTGTGGCCTTCAGCCAAGTATATGTGGCCACAAGAGATCTAGCACCTTCCTAGAGGGGCGCTGGGGCTCCCCAGGAAATCACGGACTCTACAGACCCTGGATGCCCACTCTGCTTACGATTTTGGTTAAATCTTCAAGGGTAATTCCCTCATACTGGGGCCACTCTGGACCTCTAAGCATCCCCATTCACCCTCTTCTACCCTTCTGGGTGTTGAGAAGAGTCTACCCTGGAGTACTCTTCCATTGATGGCGTCCGTGTCCTTTTGGGAGAATCTCTGGGGTGGGAGATCTCAGGCAGTGCAACCGGGGGTTCAGTCCACATACTTCCCTTCCTGGAGAAGGTGGGGGGCTGGCTTGGGGTGGGGTGGGGTGGGCATAGTTACTCTGAGCCCCTGTACCTTCTCCGGCTGGGTCCTTTGGTCCACTGTTCTCAGGATTTAGCCCTGGTTTCTTTTAGAGACTTCAGGCAATGATGATTTTTCAAAAATGAAATAAAAATGATATGGGAGAAAAAAGTACAGACGACCAAATGATCAGAAAGAGAAACAAAAGCAGGAGTTGGGTTTTGGTTCTCAAGTCACATTCTTCTTTCCTTTGGGGAGATGAGGACCCCCCACTGGGGGGAGTCTTGATGTCCCCCTTTCCTGGCCTCAGGGTGGACCCCTGGCCACACCAGGTCACTCATCTGTTCTCTCCCTGGACTTGGACCCTGCCCTGTCCTCCAGCCACATCAGGGACCACCTCACACCAAGGTGCCCCTCTTAGCCCCCTTTTACAGATGAGGAAACTGTGGCACAAAAGGGTTGACTTGTCCCAGCTCACATCTGCTCGTGAGCGCCGACTATTAAAATTTCAGATATTTTTGCAAGCTGGTTGTTAAATCTGGTCATCGTTGGCATTAAATGATCTACACTTACAGTCCATATAAATCATATTTTAAAAGGCAGCAGACAGACCACATGCATCGATTCCTAATTATTTTACTACGTTTCACTATAATTGATGCTCTTGCTTAGAAAGACCGTTGTATCTGCATGGTAGTGGAGACACTCTGAAAGTAGAAACACTATAGCAGAAACACTATAAAATGGTGTGCTCCTGAGCAGCCATTCCCAACTCTGCTTAATGCCGTAGTATTGACACTATGGGTGTTGGCACCCACAACAAACAAGGACCCATCCCCCCCACCGAGCTGGGTGTCCAACATGTGCCAGCGAAGCACTGCCCGGAACCCTGAGGATACCACCACCCCAAATAGAGCTGATGTCCCCACCACAGATGCCCCAGAGGGACATTTGTTCTGTCAGTCCTGCCACTGATCTTTGTGACAATTTTTTTTCTAGAAAACTCAGCTAGATTTTTCCAGACTTTGCTCCAACATGGGGAGACCTCTCCCACTCTGCCCACAGATCTTTGAGACAGCTGCTGGCGATAGCCTGTGAGAGGCACACCCCACCCATGCAGAAAGGGAGGCCGAGAGAAGAGCCCTCGCCCTGTCTCACCCCATAACCCCGGCACACATCTCTGCGTACTTCCTTGCCAGCCTCTTCCCACTGGTCTGTTTCCACAGAGTTGTTGCCACACACAGTGCTAAACCCTGCTGTTCTCACACCTCGTTCTTACACAGACCTCATCCGCAAGGCTTCCTAGTCTCTGTAACCACCGTTAGGCACATGGAGAAGCAGAAAAGGGCCTAACTGCTCTCCGAATGTTGGGCACTCGGGAATTACTATTTCTTAAAAATCATACAGGAACATGGTTTAAAAAGCTGGGACTGTGGCTGGGAGTCCCAAGTATTCATCTGATTTTTGTGCCAGATGGCTGTGTGTGCTTGGGAAAGATCTTGCCCTCTCTGGGCCTCAGCGGCACAAACCTATAACATGTTGACGTTGCTGATGATGACAGTAATGATAACGGCAGTTTCCATGCCCAGCGGGCTGCCCGCCCAGAGCATGCTGTGCCTTCCTGCGTGTGAGTGCTGTTTCCCAGGTGAGTGAACGGCTTCTGAGAGGTGGCATCCTTTGCCTGCGCGGCCCAGCGAGTAAGCGGCACAGACCTAGGTTAGAGGCAGCGTCATTTTCCAGGTGCATTCCTACTTCCTACGCCCCGCCGTGTGCTGGGCTCCCGAGACCACCCCGTCCTCACAGGACCCAGCCCGCCTGCCCCCCCACCATGCTCCTCTATCCCCGCCTATCCCCCGCGTTACAGGACCCGAATTGCGGCCTGAGCGCAGAAACGCTTGTCTCAAGTGAAGACGTTCTGGCCCAGTTATGTCCCTGCCAGCCCACACATCGGCGTCCTCAGCCCCAGGAGCTCGGAGCGTGGCCCTATTCGGGCTGGGAGTCACTGCTGAGGTACGAGGAGAGGCCAGGGAGGGCCCTCACTCCGCGTGACTGGTGTCCTCACAGAGGAAACCCGGTCGCGGAGACAGACGTGCTGCGGTGCTGGGACGCGGCAGCCGACGACACAAGTCCAGACTGCAACCCCCGGCTGGCCCCACATCCGGTCTGGGGCCTGTCAGTGGGGGCCGGATGGCTCCCGACGCACCTTTGGCACCTGGACACTCCCCTGCCGGGCCGCCCCCTCTCCAGGATTCCGGGCGGGCCCCGGCACCCAGGCCTGGGGAGCGCACGGTGCTCGGCACCCCGCCTCTCACCTTGCTCCCCCTTGGGCCCCCTCCCTGTCCGCGGATCTCCAGCAAACAGCCTGTGAGGCCCTCTGCAGCGGAGCCCTGCGGCTCAGCTCGGGGCGCCCACCACCTCCCCCGGCGGCCTCCAGTCCTGGCTCCTCTCTCCCTCCCTCTGCCGGCTTTATCCCGGGGTGTCTCTCAGGCCCAGACCCAAGGCCGGGCTGCCAGACCAGTCATCTCAACCACTCTCTGCTCGAGCGCCTCAGAGCCCCTCCTGCCTCTTCATTTAAGTCCAAACTTTTGGGCTCGGTATTCAGAGCTCTTCACAGCGGTGCTGAGCGAGGACCCTGGAGTCCCAGCCCGTGCTGAGTCCCAGCTGCTCCGCCCATGAGCTGCGTGGCTGTGGGCGAGCGGTTTAACCTCTCCGTGCCGCCGCCTCCACGCAGGGTTGCCGCCTCGCTGGCCGAGGCAGTGACGTAAGTAAAGCTCTTGGAAGGACGTCTGGGACATCGACCGCGTGCAGTCACTTTCACTGCTCATCCTGTGTCCGGTCGCTTCCTTCCCCAAGCCCCAAGCAGAACGGCCGCCTCTTCCCTTGACACACCCCTCTTCTTGGCCTTGTGCCAAGAAGGAAACAAGGTTTCCTTCCCCACTGCAAATCCCCGTCTCTCCTTCCCCGCCTTGCCCCAAAACTGCCGCCTCCTTGCAGCCCAGACCCTCTGGCTGGAAGGGCTTGCTTCTGCCTCTCAACTCCTTGATGTCTTGTCCAAAGTTATCCCACGGGGAGAGCCGGGTCTTCTCTGCTCAGAAACGGTCCCTGGGATCTTCTGCTGGGATCACGGAAATTTCCAGGGGTACTCCCACTGGGGTGGAGGCTGACGCTGGCAGGTGGGTACTTGGGAACCTTCGGCCGGGCCCCTAATTTCCACTGACTATAAATAACTGAAACCACAGCAGAAGCCTGGATTGCGCCAGGAGGGTAAGATAATCGTTGTGGGGTGAGGGGGGCCTGTATAAATAACTCACCTGCCCGGCTGGGCCCTCTCATGTGACAGGCGGGCGTGGAGGGAGAGGCTGCATCAGCCCTCGAGCTGAGCTACACCTTTGCGGGGGGGACCCAGCTGGGTGGCCCAACACTGAGGTTGCCCGAACACTCAGCTTGTGGCTACTGAGCAACATCTCTCACCCCTCAGCCCACCTGACAGAAGAGGGGCTGAGTTCAGGGAGGTTCAGACACTGCTCACCTGTCCCAGGTGCAGCAGACCACTCAAACACCTCTCGAGGGGCACACGGTGTCTCTTCCAGAAGAGCATCATAGCCCAAGCCTGCACACAGTAGGTGCACAAGACATATTTGCTCCACAAATGCACGTGTCAGTCCACCTCTCTGCCTGGCATGACAGAAGCAGGGGCAACAGGATAGCTGCTGACCACCCGCGGTCTGGTTCTGGGACGTGGGTGTTACTGGGCCATTTACGATGGGGAAACTGAGACTCTGAGGGGGGAATGGCTTATTCAGGGGCCTCGATGATGGAGCTGGGACTCAAAGTCCATTCTCATCCTGTCTCCTTTCTGAGCACACAGTAGGCACTAGCGTTTACTGCGTGTTTATTCTGAAAAGCAGAGACGCTTTTATAGTGAGAATCAGGGCTCCTTCTCTCCAGCCTCCAGTCCCCATTCAGGGGCGGCTGTGATCACGTGACATCGTCCATCGGGAAGGCCTGGCCTTAGGTTTGCATAGTCAGCCAGCTGCTGGGTGGCTTTGGAACAAGGGCTTTTTTGCATAGCGGGTCTGCCTAGAGGGGTCCCCACCTATACATGTCCCCCTTCATTTCTGCAGCCCCCTCTGGGCGCCTGGCGGTACAGAGCTTCTGCCAGCCCGCACACGGCACTGTGGGACACAGAGTCCTTGACTGTGGTCAGCGGCTGCTCGGGCCTTTCTCTTTGTCCTCCACCTCCCGGGTGCCCCCGGTGCCCAGAGCCGCCGGCCAGGCACAGGCCTGCGGCCCCGGCTGGGCGCCCGGGCGGCTTGCTCAGCCAACAGCGGGGTGACTTTGCTGGTGACTCAGAGGTGTGCGGGCGGTGCTGAGCACCCACACGTGACTTGGCGGACGGCACGGAAAGCGGGGCTTTGAGAGGATTTGTTTTCCTGGCGGTGGGTGGGTGGGGAGGTGCAGAGGCTGCAAATTGAATATGGGGCCGGCATGTTTTTTACCCACAGACCTGTCGCTCAAGCCCGCTGACCTGTCCAGACCGGCTGCCTCTCTCTTCTCCACTAATTTAAACCCACCTCGTCCCTTAGAGTCACGCGGAGAGGACTTGGCGTAGGATGACGATGACGGCAATGACGACGCTAGTAATGACTGCTGCTGACAGGGGCCGGGCACTACGCGGTTGTACTCGATTTTACACAGTACTTTGATCCTCAGAGTCTATTACCCCGTGGCACAGATGGGGAAACTGAGGCATGGGGAGGCTAGCAAGGGTCCAAGCTCCTCCCACAGCTGTGTAAGCAGCAGAGCCAGGATTTGCCCCACGCCAGCTGGCCTCTTTGTGGCCGGGACACTCTAGGCCGACTGCCTGGACAGACGCAGCTTATGTCTAGCAGCGGGGCGGGCATGTCCACGGTGCTGGCTGGGTCACGCCGTGCTGGTGCTCCCCAGCCTGCCTCCTCCCTCAGCTGCCTCCTCAGCGTCCTGCTCTCTCCCCCGCCGGGCAAGCACTCCCCGGGCAGGGAGCAAGCCTGCTCTTCCTCCCACCCTCCCGGCACCAGGGGGGCCTTCCCTGCAGTAGGACCGCAAGCAAGTGCTCCCCACTCCCTTGCCTCACCTCTAGCTGGTCTGGGGGCA
Source organism: Scalopus aquaticus (assembly GCA_004024925.1). Lineage (NCBI taxonomy): Eukaryota > Metazoa > Chordata > Mammalia > Eulipotyphla > Talpidae > Scalopus > Scalopus aquaticus. The sequence goes on from PVIJ01006568.1 coordinate 64,649, forward strand.
CCGGCCGACCCCTCTGGTGAGCACGTGGCCCGGGACTGGCCTATCAGCCTGGCCCAGCCTCCGGCTGCAGGGAGGACTCAGGAAGGACCATGTGATGCCAGCGAGACTGTTTTGAGGCAGAAGGGCATGAGGAAAGAGGTGCCTTTGGCGACTGGAGGCAGGGATGGGAGGCTGTTAGCCCGCAGCCAAGTGTGAGGGCAGAGCCAACGCAGAGGACAGCAGAGGACGGCCGAGGAGAAAGGTGAGGAGCGGGACGGACAGAGCCCTCGGCAGCACCGGCGGCCCTGGGCTCAGGCCTGCGGCCAGCCCAGCTCTGGACATTCCAGAAAACAAGTCTGGACAAGTCAGAAAACTCCCTTTCTCCTAAGTTTGAGATGGGTTTCTGTCAACAGACTCCTAGTGGCTAGAAATAGTAAACGCCAGACGCTGGTGACTCTTCTGTAGAAAACACTCAGAGCATTCTGTACTCACTGCCCCCAGCAGAGAGAAGCAGTACAGCCCCCACTGTACAGGTCACTGTACAATGTACACGGAACCTGTACACTGAGGTCGTACAGGTCAAAACATTGAGGTCACACAAGTCAGAAGACCGAATTCGTACAGCTCAGAACACCGAGGTTGAGCATCTAGGTCTCCTGTCAAGGTCGGGAACCTGCTCGGTGACAGAGGCTGGGCCAGGACAGCTCCCGGCCCTCACGGCCCTCCTCTACCCTGCACGTACCGAGAAGGCAGCAGTGCTGCCACGGCCTCAGAAACACTTTGATGAACTTGCCTGCTCTCAGCCTCACACCTACCGGTGCGGGCCTTAAAGTAAAGCACGGCCGCTTCACATAAAGACCTGATGGAGGTGTCTCACTCACCTCTGGCCGGGCAGCAAATTCCCAGGCGGCCCTGCGTTTGAGCTGCCCCCAGCTACGTCCTGTCCCAGACACGGCTGCATCTGTGGCTGCCTCAGTTTCCCTGTTGACCCCTCAGGGTCCCAGAGATCCTTGAGGAGACAAAGCACACGTCACAATGACAAACAGAAGATCCCCACCCCCGTTTCTGCCTCACACCCGCCCTGGGCCCAGCTGGGGGCGGCTCTGTGGGTGATGGGGCCCCTCAAGGCCCGGGGCCATCATGGCTGAACATCACGTGCACACAACACGCGGGGCAGCCCCCAGTCCGCTGCCCTGGGCCCCCTCGGCCCCTCTCGCTGCTACGCCCGGGCAGCAGCACTGGGCTCATGCAAAATTAACCGGAGGTTCCGTTTCACAACGCTCTGGAGTATCCGGTTCCCACCCGCCCTGTGCTGCCCCGTCCGGCTTCTTTGTCCCTCTCTGGCAACCACCATGGAACACGCCACGCAGGGAGCGCCCAGCAGGGCCTGCCCAGCTGCCCCTCGGAGCCGGGCTGCGGGCGTCAGAGCTGGGGGCTGGGGCCGGGCGCACCCAGCGGCACCGGTGGGGCCACCGGGCTCGGAGAGCTGCAGCCCCTCGCTCCAGGGGTGACGCGGGGTGTCCTGTGTCCTGGTCCCAGGCGGCAGCCTTGCACCCCACCTGGGAGGCGCCCAGGTCACCCCCACCGCTTCCTGCTCCCTCCCCTCCTCGTTCTGCCGATGGTTCTGAGCTCCTGGCATCGCACGGGGCGGGGAGGAGATGGAAGCGACTGTCTGTCCCCAGGACCACATGGCTCAGCGCCGCGCCTCACTTCCCAGATGCCAGCAAGTCGCCCGGCCCTGTCAGAGCGCAGCCCCCGAAGCACGTCAGCTCTGACTGCATCGCCTGCTGCTCTCACAGGCCGCGTCCTGTGGGTTGTTCCTCCGAAGAAATATTTGGGTGCAACAGTAACAGTGTCCGTGAGCACCTCGTCAGCGTCGAGGGTCTGCCACGCACGGGGATTAACTGCCCGCGGTCACCGGATTTAACGCTCACACCGTCCCGAGACGTCAGTTCTATAATCTCCCCATCTCATGGGGGAGGCCGCTGAGGCTCAGAGAGGTTACCCCCAACTCGCCCAGTGTCCTGGAGGAGTCAGGACTTGAACCAGCTCTCTGGGGGTGCCTCTGCTCAGCTTAGGGGTGCAGTGGAGGGCAGGAGGCGGGGAGCGACAGTCCAGGGCCAATGGTGAGAAAGGAAAGGAAGGCTGTTGGGGGGGGCAGGGGCTGCCCTGGCCTCTTAGGGGCCCAGGTCACCCCCAGGCTGTCCGCACAGTGGGGCCGTCACAGCGAAGGGGGGCGGGCAAAGTGGGGGTGGGGGTTTGACATCTTTGGCTACAAACCCTCCCTATCACTTGCTGAGATCTTTTTGCCTAAAATTCGCTGGATATGGCTGGAAGGCTAGTCTGTGCATGGCCGAGCCCTCCCTGGAGCGCGTCTCTCCGCTCGGGGGTGTCGGGCGCGCACCCTGAGGGGCTGTCTGGAGCTGACACAGCCCCGGCCAGAGGGCTCTGAGGTGGCGGTGGGGGCCGAAGGCTCAGGGCTCCCACCCAGTTCAGGCCGTGGTTGTAGAGGGCAGCTGTGGAGAAACTTCCGGGGCTGGGCCCTGCAGCCGCCCGAGGCTGGGATGCGGGCTACAGCGCCTCTTCCTGCGACACGTGTGACGAGGACACGGAACAACCTGGAGCGTGCCCAGCACGCACAGTGAGCGGACGGTGGGCAGTGTTCTGCAGGAGCCAACTTCCACCCTGTCCGGGAGCTCGACGGCTTCCTCTGGCGTAGTGAGAATAGAAACGAGAACGCGAGGAGCTGACGTTCCAGGCACGCACGTGCTGGGCACTTGGTCTGATCTTATGCCCAGCCCGCACCCCATTTGCGGATGGGGAGACGGAGGTCAGTCTCGGGCCGGACCCTAACGAGGCCCTTGTATGAGCCGGGTGCTGTTCTACCTCCCTGTGCCCTCGCCCCCACCTAGGAGCGAGGTGTGCCTATTACCCCATTTCACAGATGAGGAAACTGGGGCACAGGGAGGCCGAGCAGCTTGCCCAGTGTTGCACGGCTGGTGGACGGCAGAGCTGGGGTTAGAAGCCGGCTCGCCCAGGTCTGGGGTCTGCGGCTCGCCGGCCCCTGCCCACCCCTGCCAGCCCCCTTGCGCCTTGCCAGATGCTCCCCTCCTGGGACCCTCCCCCTCCTCAGGGCGCTTCCTCATCAGCAGTCTCACTCGGTCCTCATGAAAAATTAGGAAACCAAAGCTGAGAGAGGTCAGACCAAAGGCCTGCGGCGCACGCAGCTGACAGGCACAGAGCAAGAGGCGGGCTGACGAGGGTCTTCCATTTGACAGGTGAGTAAACCGAGTCCCCTTAGTTTTCACTGAACGCCTCACGCCTGCAGCACGCCGTGGAGTAGCGAAGAAAAGCTGCCCTGTGACAAACTGCATGTGTTTCCTTCTCTTTCCTCCATTGCTAAGTTCAGATACCTCCTCTTCCAGGCAGCCTTCCCTGACGTTCACTTCCACTCACCTCGCCCCTTCTCGGAGCCCTGGGAGCGTAGTTATCTGCTATTTTGGCTGCTCAGTCACTGAGAGATTCTCCCGTGGGCCTGGGACGCAGTGGCCACGTCTCGGGGTTTTGTGGGGCAGTTCTCACCCTCCTCTGTGCCAGGTACCAGGCGGCGCTGGATGTGGGGGAGCAGGGCAGGATTCCCTTTCTCCGCAGTCCACAGAGGCCGGCCCGAGCCAGCGCCTGGCCGCACCGTGTGGTGCTGAGCTCCTGTGCGCCGCCCGGGCTCCGGCGGTCAGGCGGGGTGGAGGGTGCGCGCGTAACCTGAGGTCCACAGCCCGGCGCCCAGGGGCTCTGGGGTCCCCTGGGAAGCGTGAGCCACACTGCCTTTTGCGGGGAAGGAGGCCACAGCTTCCAGCAGGACCTCGGACCTGGAGACACTCAACAGTCCTGACTCGAGGGTCCCTGGTGGCGCTCCGAAAACACAGGCCCTGCAGCGGCCCTGCTTCCCCGCAGCCCGGCGGCGCTCACGAGGGCTGCGGCCCGGGCACCCCTCCTGCTGCAGGCCGGCTCAGGCACCGAACTAGACTCGGCAGGGCAGGCAGCCCCTCCCCGGCCCCGCCCCCGCACAGACAAGGCCAGCCCACCTCAAGAAAGGAAAGGCGCCGGAGGAAGCAGCCCACCGGGAAAGCCTGAGCTTCTCTCCCGACCGGGGAGAGGAGACCCGGTCGAAGGGGGCAGACACCCACAGCCCCGCGCGCTGCGGGGTGGGCCCCGAGACAAACAGGCGGCCCCGGCCGGCAGCCAGGGCCACAGCAGCCGCTGCGGGAGACGCTCACGCCGGGCCGGGCTCGGGGCCAGACGGCGGCATGTGGGGGCCCCCGCTGCGTCTGCCGCGTGGGCTGAGTTCAGCTGCTGCCCCAGGGCTGGGGCTCGAAGGGCGGCCCTCCGTTCTCCCCAGAAGAGTAATGGCTGCCACAGCTGAGCGCCGACCGTGTGCTCAGGCCGCCACGGCCGCATGCGCCACAGTGTGGGACCTCCGCACAGCCGCGGGACTAGGGAGCGCGGGCGGAACCTCACACCCGCACCTCGGGGTTTTCTCCCTCGTGGCTGGGGCAGGTGGCTGGGCCAGGAAGCTAACTGAGCCCCGTGCTCAAGCCGGGCTGGCTTTTCTCCTCTCTGCCCGGAGTGGTGACATGGCTGGGGGTCCCTCCACAGACACCCCCAGGAGGTCGAGACCCTCTTTACAGAGCTCCCAGGTCTCTGCATCGGGGCGACTACAAGGACGTCCCAGGGCAAGATGCACAGCGGTGCTCAGGCCCGCGCCGGCCGCCTGCCCGCTCGCCTGTCTGCCTCTGCGGCTGCCTCAGAGCCCCAGGGGTGCCCAAGCAGAGCCAAGGCGTGGGCCGGACAGACACACACGACGCAGCCCAGGGCAGAGCTGGAAAGCGGGGATCGGCTGCGTGGCGGCCACATGGGGTTCTGCGCCCGCACAGAGGGAGGGGTGTCCGGGGTTCCCGGGGCCTGGGGAAGGAAGGCAGGCTGGGTGACCCCATGCTGGACCCCCTCATTGCGGATGGGGTGGGGAGCCTTAGCCTGGCTATAGGCCAGCGAGGTGTGGTTCTCCTCTGGCCTCGCCAGCCCCGCCTGCCCTGCCTCGGACTGGGCCAGCGTACCGGGGTGACGAGCCCACCCGAGAGGTGCAGAGCTGCCTGTCTGCGTGGATTTTCGCAGCTGGCTCCAGAACACAGCCTCGGCCAGCTCTGGGGCTGTGATCGTCTCTGTAAGTGGCTCCACTCGGCCCCAGCCCACGAGGGAAGGGAGGAATAGCGGCCTAGCCCGAGGGCTGAGCTGCCAGAAATACCGGCCCGGCTATGCCGGCATTTCAGTCCATGCACAGGGCGCCCCGACCTTAAATATTATGCACATTGCCCAAAGTCGACTCAGAAGGCCCCTGCGGCCCACACCTACCTTCCACCGGTGAGGTTTTGAGGCGCCGGCAGATGGCTTCGGTGTCCCCGTAAGTCTCCTTGATCTTGACCACAGCCTCGGTGCCCCGCAGCTCCATGAGGGAGCGCAGCTCCTCCATTGTGCACCCGAACTCACCCCCATGGCTCGACTCGTTTCTTTGGTTTTTGGAGTAAAAGTCGCTGTTGGTCATGTCACCCATGTCTGCCACAGTCCCCGCTCGGGGTGGCCTGAGGGTCAGTGCTGGACACGACGCTGCTGGGTGATGGCTCCGCGGCGTCTGCACAGCTCACTGCGCGGCTGTGGGTCCTGGTGGCTGACTCCGGGGCCTAGGGGGAGGGGGCGGCCGAGGTGGGCTGGCGACAGCAGTGGCGAGCTCGAAGGGGTGTCCCCAGGCACGGGGCGAGGTCCAGGGGCCGGAGGGGCTCAGGGCTGCAGACCCAGGAGTCTCCATTCAGTGGGGCCCATGCTGCTCCCCAGAGCTGGCATCTACATGGTCGGGGTGCCGGTTCCTGCGGGGCAAGTACAGGTGGTGACAGGGTCAGGCCGGGGAAGCCGCAGGACAAGAAAGCCCCAGCCCACCACCCAAACAGCACCCACGTGCCCTGACACGGGTTTTCCTGTCCACCCCACACACCGGCAGATGCTGTGAACCCAAAGGCACCGGTGCCCACCTGGTGGGACAGCATCGCCACGTGCCCCCAAGGCACAGCTGGTGCACCCTCACAGCACGGCACCAGCCCCTCACTGTCCACTTTGTGTGGAGCACGCTGACTTCACGACACACACGCCGGTGTGCACACACCCGCAGACACACCCCGCTGTGGTCCCGCAACACCCAGCCCACCAGCTTTTAGGAGGTCCCGAGTGTACGGCCCCACTTTGCACACGCTGGGGGGCACCCCGCCGCCTTGCACGTCATCACACGCAGTCACACTTGCAGGCACACACCTTAACGTCCTCATGTCCTCTCCGTAACACCCAGCACACGGGTCTCTCTGTCCATCGTGCGCTCACACAGCCTGGGCAGACCCCGACTCTTCAGGCATATGGGTCTCAGGGCCCCCCCCCATGCTACTGCACCTGCTGATACACCCCGTTCTCTCACGCGGGTCTCACGGGCCCGGGGCGGGGGCCGGGGAGGAAGCACTCAGGTCCACCTGCAGCCCCCACCATCGATGAAGACCCTCGGTCTGGGCAGAGCAACCGCTCACGCACATTCACAAGGACGCAGGCCCGCAGCCCGGCCCGTCTGAGCGCAGGCCCACGGAGCTCTCACCTGGGCCCCACCATGCAGCGCCGGGAGCAGCCGCCGCGTCCCTCAGGGAGCCGGGAGAAGGAGCGCCGGCGTCTCCCTGTTGCCCGGCCACCCTCGCAGGAGTGCAGCGTCTGTGGGCTGCCAGGAGAGAACCCAATCCGCCCGGACACCCAACACCAGTGGCCAAGGCCCCGGCAAGCGTTGGGTGACAAAGCGCCCCTGCTGAGCTCGGCTGGGCCTGGCACAGGGACCAGCCCCACCCAGTTGCCACGGACAGCTGGCCATCCTGGGGCCAGGACAGTAAGGGGGAGAGGTGGGAGGACGGCGAGACGGGGGCCCCCTCCCCAGCCCGAACTCCTTCCTCTCGTCCCCTCTCCCTGCACCATCTCTCTCCCTCACGATGCTTTTCTCTTGCACAGAATTTTAAAGCTGGAGATATTTTATAGTTAATTTCATCTTCCCGGGGGAACCTGAAGCTCCGAGAGGGCAGAAAACGTGTTCTGAGCCACAGAGTGAGAGCAGAGGGGACCGGTGGGTGCGCTGGTCGCCGGATTGCCAGAGGGGCTCTTTCCCCTTCCCCTAGGGGGCGCGCCCTCCTTTCTCTCTGAAAGCTGAGGTGGGTGGACGATGCCTGGTGCTGGTTAGAAACATGGTATTTGGGATCAGACACATCCAGATTCAAATCCGCGTATCCAGAATCCGCTGTGGGGTCCAAGGCCAGTCTCTCAACCCTTCTGAGGCTTGGTTTCCTCATCTGTAGGATGACTGCTAGTGTCCCCTGCACCCTGCTACCTCCCAGCGTCCTGGATGGAATTAGAAACCACATTCAGATCTAGCGTGAGTCTATCTGGGCCTGGGGCTTCCGAGCGCGGGTCAGGGGTGCTGGCGTCCCGGGGGACACCTCCTTCCAGGAGGGCTAGAGGAGGGAGACTTATTTTCACACTGGGACCCACAGGTATCTCATGGAATAGAAGCTAAAATGAACGTAGCGCCTCAAGCACAGACTCAAGACACCAAGGAAAGCCGGCGATCACAGAAATGCTCTGAAAAGTGGACCTCCCTGGTGGCGCAACGGGTTAGCCCAGCACTGTGGAGCTGTCGGCGGCTGTGGCGTAAGTTCGATGCCCGGCCGGGGAGAATCCCACATGGCACAGCAGACCTCTGCTGTCTCTCCACTGCTCCCCTCAGCAGTGGATTTTGGTAGATCTGCTTGTTCTGCTCCCCACTCTGTCTCTGGTGAACCCTCTCACCGCCTCACACCTCTGGCCTGTACCCCAGCTTGTATGCAAAAATAAAAAAAAAATCTAAAAAAAAAAAATTATCTGAAAAGTAATGGCGGACTCCCTGGAAATGAAGGGCAGAGGGCACGAAGGCCCCCGCACCCCAGCCTTGGGGCATGCATGCTCACCCCAGCACCCACAGCTTCTGACCTGGGAAGTGTCTGCGGGGGGAGCGGGTGAGGGGGGTTCCCGGGCGCCTGCGTGGAGAGCTGCTGGGCGGTTAGCAGCAGGGGCTTGAGAAGCCAGTTTCTCAGCTCAAGTTCTGCACCTCCCGCTGAATGGGAGGAAAATTAAAATGAGTTTCAGCATCTTAATTAAAATTAGTTTCATGATTGTCAAAAAGGAGGGATCTGAAAGGCAGAGCACCACGTAGGTGCTGTGATTTCATGCAAAATACTTAGCACGGAGCCCAGGATATGGTAACTACTTAGTAAGGGCGGTGATTATTTCCAATGCCCATGACCGCTTTGCAAGAGAGGGGACCCCCGCATCTTCATAGAAAATGTGAGGAAACGGAGACCGAGACAGGTAAAGGAACCATCCCATGGCCACAGGGCTGGTGAGTGGCAGAGCTGGGATTTGAACTCTGGAGTCATACTCTCACTCAGGGCACTTCGCTGCCTCCCTGGTGAACTCCCTCAGGGGTTCTTACGATGCTTTAGTGAAGTGTCGAGAGTGAATGAAAGCGCTTAGCGAACCACAAGGGACTTTCGAAACCCAAGGTGCTATTTTCTCCCCGCCCCTGCTACTTGCGGCGCGGTTCACAGGCACCAATAATTATCTCTCTGACAGCACGCGCCGTGGTAATTGCTAGCAGTGATTATATTTGTGACAGCGACAGCAGGCATGAATCACTGGCTACCGGCGATTTTAATGACCGCTGTGGACGATGCAGGATGGTCTTCAAGCACCTACCCACCCATCGTCTACTCATCCCCCTGCCTGTCGGTCCTTCCAGTGGACTCCAAGGGGCTCCCGGCTGGAAGCAGACACCCCACAATGCTGATTTCTGCCCCTCCTCCACCCCTCCTACCCTCCCACCACATTCTGAGCGAGTGCCTCTCCTTCCTGGGTGCGAGGACCTCATCTGCAGGCAGATCACCCCTTCCCTAAGTAATGGACAGGCAATATAGTGGTGTGCTTGTATTTCGGACACCTACTGTGTAGCAGGCACTGAAAAATCCAGACACGGTCCCCGCCTCCCAGGGACTGGCATTGCATTAGAGGGGCAGTTAAATAAACGGCTCTGTAACGTGACGGGCAGGCCCAGGGGCGGCGGGTAACTCTGAGTGGCCCAGGGCATCAGGGGAGCCCTTGTCCGCTCAACTGTGAGTAGATTTCTCCCCCCTTCAGGGCAAGTGGAACTTAAGCCAAAAGATGGACGTGGAGGAAACTGATGCCTATAACCAAGTTAGTAAATATTGGGGGGCCTGGTAGAGGGCGCAGGAAGCGGCTGTGTAAGCAGGTGTGGAGGGTGAGACTCTGGGACAGCAAATCCATTCAAAAATCAGAACTTTGCCCGTAGGGGACTGATCTGGCGCTTTCTCGAGGCTTGCCCTGCAGTCACTGTCCTCACGGAGCTCGCGCCCTGCCCCTCGCTTGCCCCCACAGCACCTCTCACACAGCTGCCTGACTTCACCCCTGATCTGGGCATCTTGGTTTTTCCTTCGAAGTTGCAGAGCTCACTGTGGGACGCGATCTGCTGTGGAGCTGCTGACTCCAGGGCGCTAGTAAAATGCCCGAGCGGCCTCCCGGCAGACGGAGCGGGCAGCGGGCAGCGTGCGCGGGAGCCGGCCGGGGCTGGGTCCTCCAAAGCCGCCCCACAGCTGCAGCGGGCGCCCCACTTACCAGGCCTTCGCTCCCAGCAGCGGCCGCCTGGCTTCAGCACCCTCTCCCGGAAGCCGCCCCTCACCGCCCAGCACTGTGACTGCTCTGCGGCCGAAACTCTCCATGTCAACTGCACGGCGCACTTCACTGCTTGGGCCTGCCTAGCTTTCTCCCTTTCCCGGAGCTGAGAGCTCTGCGTGGGCAGCAGACATGCCTATGCTGTACCCAGTGGGATGCTGGCATCCAGAATGCACTCAATAGAGGCTTGGTGCAGGAACAGGCAACCGGAAGCCCTCGGGCCATCATCCACCAGGCCCTCTGATCTGTAAAATGGGCTGTGATTCCTACTCCGCCTGGCTCCAGGCTTGCTAGGGCTCATGAAAGACAGCAGCCTCAGCAGCCAGCCTTTTTTTGCGATACATCCCTGCCCAGGACTCCTCAGCTTCTCTCCGTCAGGAGGCACGGTCTGAGGCTGAAGCGGCCCCCCACTACAGCCCATGGGACCTGACATCCTGGTTGCCTTGCCCGAACCTGTGAGCCACCACCCTATGACTGGGTGGGATTAAGTGAGCTGTGTGACCTTGGAGAAGTCACCTAAGCTCTCTGGGCCTCATCTGCCATGTGGGGCTGCTCCATCAGCCTTGCAGGCTGCTTCGAAGATCCATGGAGAGCTGAGTGTGTGGGCTCCCCGCTGAAAGCAGACACCCCACAATGCTGATTTATGCCCCTCCTTCCTGGGTGTGAGGAACTGCACCTGCAGCCAGATCACCCCTTCCCGGGGCCATGGACACATTTGGAACGCGGGCTTCCCAAACTCTGCTGAAGCCCAGATGCCCCGTGTGGCGGCACCGGAGGTGGGTCTTTGGGGGGCTGTGAGGGTGCAGCCCTCACATCCAGGATCAGTGTCTGGCCAAAGGGGCGTGAAGAGCTGATCTTGGCCACGTGAAGGCCCAGCACCGTGACCGTGGACTTCCGGCCCGCTGAGCCACATGGGAGGTGACTTCCTGGTGCTTAGGCTGTCCGGGCTTTGGCGTCCGCGTCGCAGAGCAAAGGAAGATGCAGGTCTGAGCAGGCGACGGGCAGTCCCGGGCCCAAAGACGAGTTCCTCCCTCGGGGTGACGTGGCCAACCGAGGCCACTTCCCTGCTTTTCAAATGTGGCCCTGACCCAGTCCCTGGCCTCCCTGGCCTCAGTTCCCCTGTGTGGTAGGTGAAGAGCTGGGGCTAGTGCTCTCTGGGATCCCTTCAGGCTCTGGAGGACCAGGTTCTTCAGAATCCAGGAGAACATTCTGGCAATATTGAATTTGTGCATTTTGGTTTCATCTTATTAGCATTTAAATGACTCTGTATTGTTACATTTCACTGACTCAAGAATAGGTGAGGGGCGCCTTAATAAAAAGTCCTTGCCAGAAGGGACATCGGCCGAGGAAGGAGCCATTTTTTTTTTTTTTGTAGTTAATGTAACATAGAAGGAATCTATCTTTCGAAGGAAAATTAAAAAAAAAAAAGACAACAAATCTAAACCCCAAACCAACAGCTTTTCAAATCCTAACTGAAGGATGGTGGCTGGGACAATTGCAAATGAATAATGTGCTAAAAATAACTTTCAGATGCTGAATCCTTCTGTTTCAAGATGTGCTGAATTTAAACGCCACCTTAACAAGTATTTTTAAAGTCACCTATTCCTCTGAATTGCCCCTGGCACCAGTGACAGATGTGGGACCAGGCCCATTTGGAGACCCCGGGGTGCAGCCTGGCACTGTCATGCGTAGTTTCGTGGCTTGGGGTCCCATCCTCTTCCTCCCTGCACCTCGGTTTCCTCCTCCCCATACAGCGCCAACTGTGTCGCCAGTCTCTGGGGTTTTGTGAGGACTAACTGAGAAAGAGCCGGGCCCTGTTCCTGACCCAGGGAAAGAGCTTGTCTGGGCTGCCTGTTCTTAGGATGGTGATTCTACTCACCCCCGCCTGTCTCCTCTGCTCAACCATTCTGTCCCCACACTGCACTCTGTAACTCAAAGGGCTACACACACAAGGCCTGGCACCCCGGGGAAGGCTGGGAGGGTCCCAGCTTGTTGGCACCGAATACAGCTTACTGCTTGTCTCCCCTCTGCTCGGGTGGCAGCCAGCTTCCCCTGAAGGGGCGGGATATTTTTCTTTCTTCCTGAATGCAAATTCTGGCCTTTCTGGAGGGTCCCTTTGTCCTAGCAGGGGGCACTCTCCTGGGTGCTGACCAGGGGAAACCCAGGGTGAACTCAGCTAGCGGTCAGGGGCAGGGTACAACTGCCCCCCTCAGTGTGGGCGTGTTGTGGTGGTCGTGCATCACAGTTTGAGGTTTACACCTGAGCCAGGAGGAATGTGAAGAAGCCAGTGTTGGAGGCATGTAAGTTAAGTGTGGGTGTATATCAGCAGATGTGGGTGACCCTGAAGGATAAGGTTTGCTGGGCAGGTCATTTGGAGCACATCTGAACGAGTGTGCGAGTGTGAGCTAGCTGGGAGGCCCCTGCCCACACCTGCTCCGAGTGTGTGGGTCCTGCAGGTATGTGCACACGTGTGCACCAAAGCTGACAATGACAATCTCAGCTTTGAATTCTCACAGTCAAGGAGAAAGAATGAGGGAAGAGGAAGAGAATTGAAAATGAATACCTCAGAAGCAAATTTAATGCTATTTTTAGAAAACTCCTATCCTGTTAACCAGAAAAGGAAAATCTAAAAAAAAAATCTTGCAGAAACAGTCAAGCATCAGCTTTGAAGGCACAGATGGCAGAAGCAGGGCCAGGGGGTGGGCTGTTGGAGACCCAGCGTTTCTCATGCAGCGTCTCATCCTCCTGCCTGGCCCGAGGGAGGGTCGATCCAGCCTCTGCCCACCGGCATCAGCAGCCCTTCCCTGTTCTTCGCCACGATTAGATGGTAGATCCTAACTGGCCTAATGAAAATAGTGGCGATGCCCCCCATACCTTCAACAGCCTTCTTCTTCCTCCCTCCCTCGTCTGTTCCCACAGATTACAAGCAGAAACCCAAAGTAAGGACAAGAAATGTGCTAAGCACCATCCTAACGTTTGTTATCTCATTTAACCCTTCGCAGCAATCCCACAACACAGGTACCGCCAGCACCCCTATTTCACAGAGGAGAAACCAGAGTTCAGGAACTGGCATGAGGTCTTTAGTTAGAGGGTGGCAGAGCCAGCTCTCCCTCCCTACACACACTCTCTTAGCGTCCCAGGCTTATTCATATCCTTCTCTCTAGACCAGACTCCTGCCCTTTTCTCTAGTTTCTACAGGGATGCACAGGGTTCTGCCCTGGTCACGCATAACATGTTACTGTCTGGGTGGTGAGTCCTGGGGCTTCACCTCTGACCGCGGCCAGCTGGGGCCCAGGGAGCTGTCTCTGGGGATGAAGTGCTGACGGATGGATGGAGGTCGGTGCAGGGGAGGGATTGGGTGGCTGAGGTCAAGGAACCTGATAACTGCAGGCCTCTCTCTCCTGCAGGCTAAACAGCAGCAGCTGGGAGTGAGCGCTGTCCACGTGGTCCTGGTGCTGACTGACAGCCCCCCTGAGAGAACAAAGGCGCTGTCTGCACTGGGAACTGTCCCCAAGGCCTCAGTGCTGACTGGGGGTGTGCGGTGGGTTTGAAGGACAATGCGCGGGGAGCTGTCCACACGCGGTGGTGCTGATGTAGAGCCGAGGGCTATAAATGGTCCCGGGAGCTTTCCAGGACAGCAGTGCTGATGAGTGGAGTGCTGGGCTGGGAACTTCCTGAGGAGCTGGGTGCGGATGCAGTGCAGAGGACGCCACCTTTTCCACTAGCGGAGTGGGCAGGCATGGGGAGCTGACCTCAGATATTGGTGCTGATGCCCCAAGCTGGGTTCTAAGGCAATGGGATTCCTAGTGAGCAGGCCTGAGCCAACAAGATGACACCACGCAAAAGGTCACGCAGGGTCACCCGTGTGCAGACAGAGGATCCTGCTCAGCCCATGAGCACCGTCTGTCACGGATGCCAGAAACCCCACATCAGCCACCCATTCTTTTTCATCATGCGTGACTCTTCTTTGGTTCCTGTTGGGACCACCCTTAAATGGCGGCATCTCTGTCTGAATGAGTTTATTAAATTCCTCCCTCCATGGAGTGGGGGAGGCAGATTCATTCACCAAGGTACCAGGGAATGAGTATAAGAAGGAGAATTCTTTTGAATAACTGAGTGAGAGTTC
>PVIJ01006568.1:78699-90938 GCA_004024925.1 Scalopus aquaticus
GTGTGCAAGTAGGGGCGGGGGGAGGGCGGTGTCTTTCAGACTCTGTTTCTCACTACTGTGGCCAGTCTTCTAGATTCCAGCAGAGCTGCCCCTGGTTTGCTGTTTATGCCCTCACTGCCTTTCTTCCACCTGAGCCCAGGTTATTGTGCTGTCTCCCTGGGGAAATCTGGAGGCAGTGTCAAGCACCGCCTTGGTTTCAGACCTGAAGGGGGTAAATCGAAAGGCCAGAAGGCCAGAAGAGGAGCTGCAAGCAGGAGCTGCCTCCTCCCATGCTCCCATTCCTCTCCTGACAAAGCTTCTCTGGCTGCAGCCGGGGACCCTGGAACGGGGCTGCTCAAGTGCAGTTCCCGATGGCCCCGTGTTAGCACCACTGGGTGCTGGCTGAAAGGAAGTTCCCAGCCCCAAAGCCGCAGAGATCAGCTGCTGGTGGTGGGGGCTGGGCATTCAAATGAGTAGGACGAGGGCCCTGGAGCTTCGGGGCTCTCTACCTCCTGAACCGGTGCTCCCTTGCTTCTGGGTTTTAGAATCCTGTCCTGTTCTTGTGGCCCAGCTTCTGGTTTAAATTGACCCCAGTTCCCTCTCTGTGACCTTCCACCAGGCCAGGCCCTTGGTTGCTCCTGGGACTAACTCCTCCCGCCGACTCCTGCTCTTGCACACAGTTGCTGGCCCCATGCTTTGTTCCACTCCCCTATGGCTCTCTGATCCCATCTGCCCACGGGCTTCACGGCTTCTCTGTTTGGGTCAAGGGTTTACTTTGCCCGTGATCCTGCCCTTGCCTCCCGGCTGGGGAATGCCGCCCGCCCGGCATCAATTCCATCCTAACATGGTGGTTTCCAAAATGACTATTGCCTCAGCTCTTGCTTGCGAGGTCCTGAACTAACTTCCTTGTGACTGCCAGCTATCCCCTCCGAGGGCCCTTCAGGCTCTAAACAGCCCCAAATTTCTGCATCCTTCTGAGACCCGTGTCACCTATGGCATCTAAGGCGCCCTCCCAAGTCCCCAGAGCTGGAATATAGGGCCATCCTAGACTGTTCTCTCCTTCATGCCAACCAGGTGCCCAGGGCTGAGAAGCAGGGCTAAGAGTATGGGCTCCTCCTCTTCTTGTCTCCCCAGGCTCCTGAACTCAGCTCAGGTTCTTCTGCTCCTAGTCTCCCACGGGCCCCTCACCACCCTTTCTTCACTGTCTCCAAAGAGATGCTGGGGGTGACCCTGAGTCCCGCTGACTGAGCGGCCTTCATGTGCCAGGGCTGCGTTAGGCTCTGAATACACCTTGTCCTACAGCCACCCCACGAGGTAGGCGTTATCAGACTTGAGGAAGCCAATCAGTGAGGCGAAACAGTATCATGCCCAAGATGACACAGTTAAGGTGCCGAGAGACGTGTGCCCTGTCTGACGAAGGCTGCCACGTCGGGCTGCCTCTGATTGGAGCATGCCCCTCTCTAGGTTGCGAACCCCCGCCAGCTCCTCATTTTGCAAAGACATTGATGACCAAGGTGTCCAGGGTTCTGCCTGATGGCCCCGAGCCAGCCTCTGGGGGCTCCAGTATTTAGCGACCTCATTGCATTTTCCGCAAAACTAACACACACTCCTGCCTCACGCCTCCTTGCACACGCTGTTCCCTGGATCTGAGATTGTCTCCGCCCACTTTTCCATTAATCAGTACCTCCCTCTGCAAGGCCCAGCCCTGATGCCAAGTTCTCTTTCATTCCCCTGCTCCAAACGTCAACCTTCCTCCCATTGCCAGCCCCTGGTGCGGTTCCTTCCTCGAGGTTTCACCCCCACCCTCAGTTTCGGGATGTGTTTCACCAGCTTGTCTCCCCTGAGACTGTGGTTGTCCTGAAATGTTCCCCTCACTGGCCCCCACACTGGACAGGCCCCTGTCCCCTGGTTCCCTGACTGAGCTTGGAAGGACACTGGGGCAAAGAATCTTAGGGTGCAGCCTGTGCCAGTGGAAGCTGGTCAGCCAGCTGGCGGGGGAGCTGATGCTAAAGGCACCCGGGCAGGTGCTGCAGCCTTACAGCACCTGAACCCCATGAAGGTCGGCTGTTCGCTGCTGCTGGTGCCCCATTTCACAGAGGAACAAGTGGAGGCTTGGCCACGTTAATGAGGTTGCCCAAGGGCACATAACTATTGGGTTTGGATCCGGGCAATCTGCGGTCAGCAACCCTGCCTGTAATCACCAAACTAACTCCTCTCGTGGCCGCTCAGAAGCCCCCGTGTCTGTGGTTCGGGCCCTGGACACACCGAGGTTGGGTCCAGCGGGAAGATGTCCCAGCACCGCTGGACCCCACCGGTCAGTCCTGTATCTCCTGCCACCCCGTGTTTGCTTCCACAAAAGCCTGTGGCCCAACCACAAGCATCTTTTATCCTCCTGCCTCTTCTCCACTTTCCACTCAAAGCTGGAGGGCAGGGCAGGACACGGGCGCAGTCAGGAGGAAAGTCCGGGCTCAGCTCAGGGCTGGGCGGGGTGCTGGGAGCACGGGAGCCCCCACCCTGCTAGTCCGTGTCGGCCACCCTGGCCAGAGAGGCACCCGACAGGCAGCCTCAGACTGCGGGTCCCGAACCCGCGCCCCGCGAGCCTGCAGAACCCCCTGACGCCCGTGCAGCAGGTCAGCATGAGGCTGGGTGACCGGCCCAGCCGGCCAGCCGCCAGCCCCCCGGCTCTCCCTGCCTTGGCATGGCTGCCCCGGCCACTGCAGAGACGAACAGAAAACGCCGGCACCTTGAGCAGATGGTGCCACTTCTAAAAATAATGCCGCACCACGCTCCCCAGCAGCCGCGTCCCGGCGACAGAAGGGGGTGTGGGTGGGGGTGGGGGCTGCTAGCTACACTCACCAGCCATCTGCACAGGGACAGATGCGAATGCAGCCTCCTGGGGGACGCAGGCCTCGGGGACCCCAGCCTTGCTGGGGCTGGGCCCCGAAAGCAAGCAAGGCCAGGCGGGGTGTGCCGCCTGCTCCTCTCCCCTCAGCCCCATGCCCCCAGGAGCCCCGCTCCACACTGGGGCAGGGCCGGGACCCCTCCCGCAGGCCCTCTTCCCTCCCCTCTTGGTCTACAGTCCCGAGCACCAGCTACCCTTGGGAATCTCCTCCCACTCCGGACGCTTCTTCCCTGGAGAGAGTCTTAAACCATTTTCATTTGACTTAAAACTTAGTAGGGTCAGAAAGTCTGGGGTTTAGCCCCCTCACTTGCCAGTCACAGAAGCCCATGGCTGGGGGTGAGTCTGAGCAGGACACAGGGCTCAGCCCCGAGCCAGGCGGGGAGACACCTCATCTGGGGCGAGGGTGAGCTCTGGGTGTGGGCGCCAAGGCCCCGAGGTAGAAGCGGAGGCCGCAGCGCAGGTGCTGGCAGCTGGGCCTTCAGGCCCCCGAGCGCTCACCTTCCGGAACTGCCCCTCGATTCCTGGGGCTCCAGCAGCCTTGACCCCTTGGCAGCGTCTCCGGGGTGCCAGCCCTGTCTCTGACCCTGGGAGGCCTCAATGACCCCCTGAAGATGCGCCCACACCATTTCCTGCTACAAACCAGCCCGTCTCCTCTCCTTGGCCTGACACCTGCAGCTTCTCAAAGACGTTCAAGTCCTGCCAGGAAGTTAAGGCGCTCAGAACCCAAAGGGCCCCGGGAAACCCCAATCCTTGAACCCTGAAGATATCCACATCCAACACCCCCCAACATCCCCAAAGGTTCTCTCCCTTCCACTTTCTCAGCTTTGTGGCCGCTCTCCCCTTCCTCCTTCCTAGTCTGATGGTGAGATGTGCCGAGCCGGGGGGGGTTAGGGCTCCGTCTGCTCCCCTCTTTCCCGTGAGACATGGCCTCAGTACCCCCACCACCATTTTTCTGCTCTCTTTTCTAGGTACTTCTGCTCTTCCTTTCTCTCTGGAATCCCCAAGACTTGTATGGGGAGTGTTTCCCTGAAGACGAGGGGGACAGGGATTCATGGGGGTGGGGGCTGATGTCCTGATTCCGGGCCTCATGTCCGCAGCCTCTGAGGCCTCCTTTCTGTAGCTTGTAATCCTGGGGAGTTCGGGTTTGGGATGTCGTGTAGAATGTGGGAGTCAGTCTCACACAATTCCAAGTCAAGGTATCTTCCTCCAGACCCCTGCCTCCCTCCCTCCAAGACCTGGAGACCCCCCGCTTTGCAACGCCACATGAGAGCTGTCCCTGAGCCGACGCCTTGTTGCCAGGGAGCGAGAGTCACACTGCCACCTCTTTCCAGCTCTGGGCTCAGGCCTGGCCTGAAACAGGTGCCAGTTTGTGGGCTCTGGGTCCACATCTCTAGCGGTTGATGCAGATGACATCAGGACTGCACCGAGCCGGCCCCTGACCGTGGGCCTGAGCCCAAATTGCAAGGGGACCCCAACAAGTGCTTCACCAGAGCAGAAACCACCAAACAGGCACAGCACTTGCCACGCCTGACAAAGGCCAGGGGAGGCTCTGACTCCGCAAGTTCACTTGAATCCAGAGACCAGACGTTCGGAACCTCAGATGTCCAAGCCCCTTGTCCAAGCCTGCTTGTGCTTGCATGCCTCCCTTCATGGGGGGCTCACCCCTCCTTGCTTAGTAATCTATGTCCACGCTAGTGGTTATGATGTTTTTAGGTTGAGCTGAAACTTACTTCTTGCTATATAGTTTCATTGTTTTCTAACTCACTGAGAGTATCCCTGGTCTCTCTGCTCCACCAGAAGTTCACACCCACGAGTGTGCAGACATGCGCATGTGCCAGGGCGGGACGTGAGCGTGGCTGTGCAAGCAGGAACGCATGTACACGAGTCTGGTGTCAGGCAGAGGGAGCACACGTGTGGTGGCGGGGTGTGTGTGTGAAGGAGTCAGGGTTCACGGCCAAGAGTTTGATGACGATCTACCCTGAAACTCGCCTGCCCAGTTTGGGAGGAGGGTGTGGCATGAGAGGAAGCACCTCTGAAGGCCTGGAACAGAAGGCCGAGCTGCAGTTGGCCAACTTCTCACTGTCTCTAGGGCCCTCTATGGGATGGCGCCGAACCCCCAAATCGTGCCATCAGATGATGGGGGATCTTAGGGAGCTTTGGATCAGTTTCATCCTGAACAAAAAAATGGGATCTTCGGCCTGAAGTTTGCCAAGAACCGCTGGTTATTTCCAGGCTAGAAATAACCTGAGTCCCGCAGAGGCTGCGGTCTCCAGGGGCCACATCAGGAGCTCTAGGGCTGGCCATCCACGGGTGGACGGGCCTGGGGCAGGCCTGGCTCGGAGTCCAACATTAGCTCTCTCTCCACCGTCTTCTGCTCTGAGCCTCAGTTTCTCCATTGCTAAAGGAGGAGTTTGGACAGCTAAGGCCCAAGAGACCGTCACCCGCTGCCTTGTGACACTGGATCAGGGAAGGGGACCCCCTGGCTCCACGCTCCTACCCAGAGGACATGTATGTGACCTGGGATCAACTGAGGTCAACTGAGAACTTGGTCTTTTGGACGCCAACACACCGGTGGGGGAGGTAAAATCTTTTTTTAATGAAAAATCAACTCAGGGCTGCTTGCGGACCCCTTGCTACACCGCAGCACAAGCGGCTCCCTCCCAACAGCTTCTCTGACTAGTGGGCTCTTCCATCCCACAGGGCCCCTCCTCAGGGAGCCCGACGCTGACCCCACTCTCCAGGCAGAGCCCACTGACCCCTCCATGGGGCGTGACTGCTCACGTCCTCCAGGGCAGGGACTATATACCCTATCTCCAGGGTGCCAGGACCCCAGCCAGATGCAGCTGGGGCCTAACAGAGGCTGCCAGAGCAGATGTGCAGAAAAGAGGGCAGAAAAGAGGGCACAAGAAGCAGCGCTTGACCCCAGACTTGGGGAGGGGACAAGAGGGCCTGTGCCGCGTCTCACCCCCGCCTTCGACCGAGGCCGCCTTCGACACGGAGCCGGGGAGGACCACGCAGTGAGCACCCGCAGCTGTGGAGCACTGGTCTCCAGGGAGGAAGGAGCGCGACTGAATGAGCGGAGGCGGGACAGCACTCCCGAAAGTGGAGGGCCCGGCGCGAGGGTGCGGCGGGAGCCCAAATGGAGAGAAAGAACCTGAGAGTGACTCCTTTCTGCGGCCCCAAACGCCGCCTGTCCGCAGCGCCCAGCCTTCCCAGGCTTCGTCTCGCTCCCAGCCAGCACAGCCCCCAGGGGAGACACGCTCACTCTCTTCATTTTGCTGGCGAGGAAACTGAGGTTCAGAAATGGGGTGACTGATAAAGGTCACATCAGGTCTGTACCCCAAGGCCATGCTCCTGGCCTTGGCACTCGACACAGTCCCAGACCTGGAACCAGCGCAAAGTGAAGTGTGGGTTTATTTTAAGGGGGGAGAAAGCCAGGGCTCCCCTGTTCTCCCTCCCCAGTGTGGAGGAACGGCGCCCAGTGTCCAAGGGAGGCCGGGGCCAGGCGGGGTCCCCAGTCCTAGCATCCACTAAGCAGCTCCCAGGGGACTCTCCCCCTTCACGGCTGACAGGTGCAAGGCGGGGCTTGGCCGACCCGGCAGGTGGGGCGTGAGGGCGAGAAGCAGATGGCAGCCCCTTCCTGTGTTTGGGGGAAGTCAAGGGTGAAATCCTGGAGCCGGAGCCGGCTGCATCACCTGCTGGTAGGAGCTGCCCCGGGGCCAGAGGGCTGGCGGCCGCCCAGCAGGAGCACGGCCCCATCCCAGCCGCTTCCCGGGCAGCGTGGCCGCCTTCGCAGGCCTGGTACCGGAAGGGGGTCTTCACGCAGACCGCCTTTGTCTGGCCTGTGGCCCCGGGGCACAGGGATCAGGGCACCGACTTTAAAGATGAGGGGACTGAGGTTCCAAGAGGACGAGCGACATGCTTCACACTGGTCCCTGGCACAGTGCTGGGTCAAGGGGCAGGCCAGAAGCACCTGGGGCGCAAGCAGCAAGGAGACGCCGACTCGTGGTCCCTGCACGCGCCCAGGCCCCCTCCACTTGCCATCTGGCTGCCGGCTACGTCCGCAGGCCCTATGGCCAGCCCGCCCCACCCCCACTCCAGACACAGGACAGTGAAAACGCACAGAGATTTCAACGCCTTGTGGTCACCTTGTGGATGACGCAGCCGTAGCGGATTTTAAGGAAGACTCGGAATCTTACAGGACATTTACTGCCGATGTCGCACAGTTCCCTGGGTAGCAGCGGATTCCAGGGGAAACTGTTTGCTTCTCACCTCCTTACCACTCACTGGGTAAACTTTTGCCGTGGGTCTGCGGCATGCCAGGCTCTGGGGGACGACGTGGAGGTGGAGGGCAACGAGGACGGAGAGAAGCTGGCACTACCAGGGGCTCAAAACCCCTGCCTCTCTCCCCCCTGGCCGGCATAGGCCTGCACAGGGCAGCACGTACTAAGAACAGCTGTGCCCCTAACACGCAGCAAGCCTCTCCCTGACGCCCAGCCCGCACTAAGCACTTCCTAGACATCATCTCTCTGGATCCAACCACGAGCCAGCTGACCCGTCACACACAGAGGGCAGGTATTCTTATTACCCCCACTTTGCAGGAGGGGAAAACGAGGCAAAGAGAGGTCACGTCACTGGCCACTCAGGCAGAACGCAGCAGGGTTGGGAGGACACTCAGTGAGATGTTGCTTGGGTGAGTGACCACACAGGGCAGGGATGGCGCGGAGGCCAGTTACCACGCTGGCAGGAACCGAGACTCACAGGCGGGCGCAGCAGCCCGGAAGTTCCAGGAGGTGGGCCTCCGGGGGGCAGTGTTGGGAGAGGGGCAGCGCCCAGGCCTTGGGCAAGCCAGTGAGCCAGGAAGAGGGTGACAGTGACAGCCACTGTATCAGTTAGCAGCGCCAGGAGGCTCCAGTTTCTCTCTCCCTGCGACTGACCAAGGGGCCCAGCTACAGAAATACCCCAGGCCACTGAGCCTTTGCGTCCTGGGAAAGCGGGCTCTGCCATGGGCTGGGGTGGGAGGTGAAAGGCGCGGAGGCCCCTCCTGGGCTGGAGAGGGCCGGGGGCCCCGGCTCCGTCCTAGGCCACGACCCTGGGGGGCGGGCTGCAGCAGGACACCCTGACACCCGAGCCTCCCGTGCTCGCGCCTGGGTTGCCAGGTGACCACAGAGCTCAGATTTCGGAGCCAAGGCCGGGACTGGTGAGGGTGTCGGTACAGGACAGTGGAGGGGCCCACCCGTGGGGCCGCTCGGGACGCAGACCTCTCAGACCTGGGCAGGACCTCACGGCTCTGTGGTCACTCTGCGGATGAGGAGGCTGAGGCTGGGAGGGAAGGGGCTGAGGGGAGGGGATGCCTGAAGGGACTGGTGAGTTAGTGATGAACACAGGGCACCTCTGCTGGGAACCGGAGTAGAAACACCGGCTCAGGGAGCCGTGCAGGTGTAGCTGCCACCCGCGGGGCTGCAGCCCTGTGTCCGATACGGCACCAGGCCAGCGCATCCTCACGACGCAGGGAAGCGCAGTTATGTTCACACCCATTTGGTGGATGGGGAAACTGAGGCTCAGAGAGCTTGGGCAGCCTACTCGAGATCATCCTTGGTAAGCGGCAGAGGCAAGTCAGGGACCCAAGTTCGTGAGTCTCTGAAGTGCGCACCCTGACCCTGCACTGACCCCAGGGAGGAACAAGAGTCCAACCCCCAGATGACAGTCCTTGATCGCCCAGCCACTGGCGGGGAGGAGCAGAGCTCCCCGCCTATCTCCACCCGAAGGGTGCTGAGCTCAGAGGGTGAAGTGGGGGCCCATGGAGACCTAGGCAGTGGGTGGGGTGCAAGATGTGAGCCCACATCTCTCTGGCTTCCAGGCCTGGGTCTGGCCCGCTGTGCTGCGGTCACAAGCACAGGCCTGGGGCGGCGGGGCCCCTCTGCCAGGCCTCCCGGTGTTGGGCGCCTCCACTGCTCCCAGCAGGTGAGATTTCCAGAGGACAGGACCCTACTCCCAGCCTTCAAGAGAGCCGGCCAGCCACGGCACAGAGTGGTGACCTTTGATTTCAGGCCACCGGGCCTCTCTGTCCACCCACATCCCACCTCCTGCAACTTGAGCCTGGGCTGGACCGACACATGAGGGTTGCTGTGGCGACAGCACCGTGGCCACTGACCTGGGACCCGCTGGTGGCACAGGGGTGGGGCAGGCCTTGCCTCAGTGGGGTGGCCAGAGAACAGGGCCCTGGGGGCCTCTGTGGTCAGGCTGGGCAGGGCTACTATTAATAACACTGCTGAATGGACCCAAAGGCCGACGTGCAGCCCGACCGCCTGGAAGCCCAGCAGCTGCAGAGGGGAGAAAGCAGCTGGGGAACCTCCTTCTGGGACCCTTCTCTAAGTGAGGGGAGGGGAGAAGGGGCCCCCAATAGCCTCATCCTTCCCTCATCCTGTTCTGGGCCAGGCTAGGCCAGTGTGGGAGGCCAAGGGAGGTGGGAGCCTGGGTGTGTGTGTGTGTGTGTGTGTGTGTGTGTGTGTGTGTGTGTGTGTGTCTCGAGCTGGAGGGGGAGGAGGAGGCAGGGGTGAGGGGCAAGAGAAAGGGGAGAAAGAGAAGCTGTGAGGCAGAGAGGAACCTGAGAGGCTGGGGTGGGAGAGAAAGAGAGGAGGGAGAGAGAGACAGAGGCAGACTTCAAAAGAGATAAAGTGAGACCTAGAGGGAGAGATAGAGGAGGAGGATGGAGAGAGGGGAGGGGAAGGGGAGGGCGGGACATGGCGGAGAGGGGGAGAGAGGGAGAGAGCAGCAAAGAGCCAGAGGAACCGAGGGGAGGGGAAGGGTCGGAGGCAGGCAGGCCGAGGGAGCCAGACCGGCCCAGAGGGGCCGGCAGCCCCAGAGCTGCTGACCTGGAGCCCTGATCCAGACCCGGTCTCGGGGTGCTCAGGGGCATGAGTGTGGGATGGGAGAGGCCCGGGCCACCCTGGTGCCCACACGGGCCGGGCCGGGCTCTGGCCGGGCATCTCTCTTCCAGCCCTTCCCACCACCTGGAGGCACAGCGCAGGGCAAGGACTGCGCCAAGGTCGCCGGAAGCCGGCCAGGAAAGGCATGGCAGCCGCTCCGAGGCTTGCGGGGCTGTCCGCCCTCAGATCCGGGTTATTTCGGGAGCTGTGCAGCCAGAACACCACCCCCCCCACCCCTGTTCACGGGCCAGCGGCTGCTGACTCAAAATATTCTCTCAAGGAAAGCGTCTCCCTGAACCCCAATGTCACCGCCTCCGGGAGGCCTCCCCCGACTTGGCCTCGGTAACCGGCTCCCAGGCCCAGCGTGTGCCTCCAGCTGGGGCTCACTCTGGGGCTGTGGGCAGAGGCCCTCCTACTGGTCGCCCCCATCAGACCATGGACTTCGCCAGGGGCGGGCTGTCTCCTTGGCACCAAGTGCCACGTGTGACACCCGCCTCATCGGGCAGCGTCTCGCATGGTCACCGAGCAGGCCGTGGCCCCAAGCTGGACACGGGCCGTCTCACCCACCATCACAGCAGCCTGCAGCCGCTGTCAGCAGGCCCCACTCCTCAGAGAGGAAACCAGGGCTCAGAGAGGCTACGCGTTTTGCTCGTGACCCGTGGGTGGCAAGCGGTTGAACCACGATCTGGCCCAAGGCCGTGTGAGTTCAGACCCCATGCAGTGGACAGCCTCCCTGCTGGAACCATCCCTTCTGCTTCCATGCTCTGCCTCGAGAGCCTGCAGTAGCTCCCCGGTGCTTCTAGATCAACCTAAACACCCCACGCGGTGCTGGTCTTCCCTCCAGCTGCCCTTCCGCTGTCCCTCCATCATTCTGTGTCCCCCATCTCCTGCTTCGAGGCCCCCTTCCGCTATTCTCTGATGAATTCACGCAGCAGTGGCTCAGTGGGCACCGACTGTGCCAGTCACGCTGCCCTTGCTGCTGCAGGAAAGGCACTGTAAAAGGGCTGACCAGTTGAAGGCTTTGCACCAACCAGGCCCCAGAGCAGAGAGCTGGGCAGTGTGCTCCAGACAGAGGGAGCCTTATGGGCACAGGCTCCCAGGGGAAGGGGGCCAGGTGGGTTTTTCTAAACCAGAGGGAGCCAGCAGAGCTGGGGCTCGTGAACCAGGAAGAGTGGGAGTCCCCTCTGCAAGGCTTTGAAACCACTGCGAGGAATTTAGATTGTATTCCAGACGCCTCCGAGTAATTTTAGGTGGCAGATGAATACAAAGTTGCTGTCCTAAAGATCCACCATCCACTGGAGAAGGACTGTCGGGAGGAGCGGGACAGCAGGGGAAGGAGGCGGTGCTTGCGTCACGCCGGCGAGGGGGGCCAGGCCGGCTGCGGGGGCGGCCGGGGTGTTGAGGAGCTGTGGGCAGGCGGGAGTTGGGAAGAGGAGCCACGGGGGTGAGCTGGGGAGAGCGGGAGGAGCCTGCTGAGCAAGGCTCTGCCTTCAGCAAGAGGGTGGATGGCTGGTGGTGCCAGTTGCCGGGAGGAAAGTCCTGGAAGGAACGGCTTTGGGGGGTGGGCATGATCTAGAATCCTCTTTTGGACTTGTTAACTTTGCGATGCTAGTGAGACATCCAAGCGGAGATGCCAACTGGCCGGTTGGATAACGAACAGGGAGCGCAGAAGAGAGGCTCTGGCTGAAGATATAAATATGGGACTCAGCAGCTTAAATAGAGTCGGGTATTTAAAGCCAGGGGACAGGGTGAGCTCATGCCGGGCGAAGAGCGAGAAGGGAGCGGCTCAGAGGTGAGCCCCAGCACTTAGAGGTCGAGTGCAGGAGAAGACGCTCCAGGCAGGCAGACCTGACGAGGTCGAGGTCGCTTTCCTGTTCCAAAGTCCTCAGTGGCACCCGGCGCCCTCAGAACACAGTTCAACAGGCCTCACTTAACACGCAGGTGCTGCCTACTTCTCCCCCCCAGGCGCTCCAGCCCCTGCCTACTAATCAGCATGAACACCTCCGGAGACGCCTCACCTCCAGGCTTCCTCCCGGCACGTCTCCCTGCCGGAACTGCCTTCCGACGGGCAAAGGCCACTTCTAGCTCTCACCTCCGAAAGCAGCAGAGGCCTGTGGCGCCTCTCTAACCTCCTGCGCAGACCGACAACCGCTGCCTGTTTCCGCAGCCTTCTGGACACACCACAGCACTGCAGACCTCTCGGGAGCGCCTTGCCACGGGGGTGGGCAGAGCGGCTGGGCCAGGGTGGCCCACGGTGAACTCACCCCCAGCGCTCACCCCTGCCAGCCGCAGGCCTGCCAGGCCCCACTGGAGCTGGGAATCAGGGCGTCAGCTCTGGACAGACCCCGACGGGGGGAGGGGGGCGGGGGGTGCTAACAGAGGGAGGAGAACGAAGGGGCCTCCTGGGCGTTTGTCACACGGAGGGAGGC